>WEIU01024760.1:0-19370 GCA_013389925.1 Aegithalos caudatus
TCTAAATATCCTGGCTTTGTTCAGTGAAACTCATGACTCAATAATATCCAACATTGCTTTAGACAAAATGGCACATGCCATCATAACTTTTCATATTATGATTCATTGGTTGTGAGCTCTACCTTGTCCTATATGCAATATAACCATGTGATTTATAAATACAAAGGAACAGAGTACAGTTGCCAGCCTACCAAACTGCATTTTTGGTAAAAAATCCCATAAATATTACTGCATTGAGAGCATTTATTTTCTCTCTCTGTAATTATGCTTTAGCACTTAGAGCACACACTGTTACATCTCAGAGATCAAATTCTGCAAGTGAAGTAGTTAATACTGAAAGGAGTTTCAAATATATCACTGTTTAAGTGCATACAGGTATATCTAATCAGGACTATGACAACACTAACAGTATCTCTCCTATCACAGTGAAGTAGCATATTGTGATTAAAACTTGGAATTTAGGATAATTCAGCTGGATTGATGAAATATAAAGAATTAAGTCTGAAGTGCTTTCTTGTGTGTGTGTTTGATGAGTTCTGCTTTTACTTAGATTGATAGTGACTTGACATAATTGTGCTGTATACTGTTAGCATCAAAAAACACCCCTGAGCAGAAACTGGCACTAGAACAATTACTTTTGTTATGAGAAAAGAAAAATGGATACCATTTGATGTTTGTGTAATTTAACAGAATACCACAGTAATTATCAAGTTGTTTTCAAACAGGTTTTTAGTAAATGTGCTAAGACCACACACGTTCCTGTATGGACATTTTCCACTAGTCATCTTCATATTCTATTTCTTAGAAATTTCTCCAAAATTGCATTCACTTCCTGAAATATTAACTTCCAATATTAAATGAAAAAATAAAACCAAATGACCTGACACACATCTATTTAACCTCTTTCAATTTTGAAAATAATAAATTAAATTTCCCAGGAAATATACAATTCAAATATTAAGTTGTGAAAATACTCTTCTGATTAACAACACAGCATGTTTTGCACCAGTTTCTTTATGATGAATAAGTTTATCTCAAAATTCCCTAATGATTCAGGATCCAACATCAGCTGTATAAATTTTGATATGTAAAAACTACTCATATTTTTGTTCATAAAGCAGAGATTTTGAATAACATGGCAGAGATGTATTAGAATTACAAAGCTGTTTCTGTTTGCATTTAGCTGATATGTAATCCACGTTTAACTTATGAAAGTTGTTTTAAAGTAGTTTTAAGAATACGGATCTTTTCATAAGGGAGATTGATTTGTGTTTGAGTTCCACTCTTGGATAGCTAGCTTGTTTGTCATGTTTTCTTTGGCTGCTCTAGTCACATTCAAAATAAATTAATTGCTTCTTTTAAATAATTGATTTGCACATTTACTTGTAAATTGCTTTATTTCTTCCCAAGGAGGTAAGTGAAGTGATTGCTTTATTAATGGTGGCGACAAAAGGCAAATATAAATTACCTCATTTGACAAACATAAGATAGAAGTTTTTTAGCAAGGTATCTGGGCATTCTATGCCCAATTTAAAAAGAAAAAAAGAAAAAAAAAAAAAAAAAAAAAAAAAAAAAAAAAAAAAAAAAAAAAAAAAAAAAAAAAAAAAAAAAAAAAAANTTGAAAGCCTGACTCCAGCTTGGGTGCAAAGCAATGCTTCCCAGACAAACTCTCTCTCTCTGTGTTTCTTGATTTCATACAGAGTCTAAGTCAGAAACATCCAACTTTGCAAGCAAAGCTCAGTGATGTTAATTTTCTATATCATATTCTGCTCTTGTGCTATGATATGTGTCTAACTGAAATATATATTTAGATGACTGATAGTAAGTGTATTTAAAAATTCATTATACATATGTAGTACTTTAAGATTCCATGTAGGTTTGAGTCTATTAATTGTTTAAATGCAAATAAAGGTGTCCTCTGCATTAGAATATTACTAATAAAAGTTAATCAAGTAGCTCAGATATGGGCTCAACTGGGGAGCTTCTTGCTGGGTTTTTCTCACAGCTGACTCAGCTGCAGTGAGCAAGGGGACTGCACAGTGGTGGGCCTCAAAATGTAAAAGGCACAATAGTTTCCTCACTTCCCCTCATACATACTGGTCTGTCCTCTAAGAACAAATCCCTTCCAGATACCACCTTTCATTGCCAGGCTGGTTCCATACGAACATCATGAAGTTCAACAAGGAGAAATGCTATATCCTGCACCTAGATCAATACAGGTGATGATACTTGTTGATGAATAAATTGAGAGCAGCCTGGTAGAGAAATATTTGGCAGTATTGGTGAGTGGTAAATTGGACATGATCTGGCAATGTGCACTTGCAGCCCAGAAAGCCAACTGTATCCCTGGCTGCACCAAAAAGAACTGTGGCCAGCAGCTTGAAGGTTGTGGCTCTCTCCCTCTATTCTCATGAGACTCCACCTGCTTCCAGCTTTAGGACCCCAAACATAAGAACATGGACCTCTTGGAATGAGTCCAGAGGAGGGATATGAAGATGATCAGGGATCTGGAGCATCTCTTCTATTAGGAAAGCTGAGACAGTTGAGGTTACTCAGCTTAGAGAAAAGAAGACTTTGGAGAGATGGTATTTCAGCATTTCAGTATATACAAGGGACCTATAAGAAAGTTGGAGAAAGACTTTCTACAAGGGCTTGTATTGACAGGACAAGGGGTAGTGATTTTAAACTGAAAGTAGGTTTAGACTGAATTTCAGAAACTAGTTTTTACAATGAGCTCGGTGGCCTGGCACAGGTTGCCCAAGCAGTTGTGGATGCTCCTTCCCTGGAAGTGATCAAGGTAAGGTTAAATGGGACCTTGAGAAACCTGATCTAATGTAAGGCATCCCTGACTGTGGTAGGGGGGTTGGACTAGATGGTTTTTGAAGATCCTTTCCAACCGAAACAATTATAGGACTCTGTGATTCTAAAATGCGCCTGTGTACACAGTGATGTAACTCCTAAGTCTTTCTCTTCAGAGGAGAAACAGTCAAGGTGCCTTTCTTCCCTGACTGTACAGCAGATCTAGAAGAACTAACTTAGACTAAATGGTTTAGTTGGATATTGAATAGTGGTTTTTTTTTTAATCTGATGTCCTAATTTTGGGAAGTTTAATCAATTATGTAAATTAGAGACTTTGGGCTCTTTATCTTCACTTATTCCAGATTTAATATTAGTTAACTATCCTTTTAATATCTCCCCTGCAGCACTGAAAGGGAATAAATTGTGACATTTCATTTGTTTGGAGACACTAAGAAATTATTTATTTCAAGCAAATAAAAATGATGGTATAATTTTTTGAACATGCATAAAACAAGTGTTTCTGATGGGGTATTGAACTGGAATCTTCATAAATCATAGCTTGCCAAAGTCACCCATAAGAATTCAGCTTTAAGGAATTAAGAGCCACAGGGATGAAATTTCAAGTGGAACTGAATCTTATGGAATAAACTTTTAATACCTTCTGTTTAGGCTTTCAATTTGCATAAACAAGAGCTACTCAGTCAAAGATACTTTCAGAATAACCTTGCGATGTGCAGGCAGACAAGTTGATTTGTGAGTGCTGGAAACCCTAATTTTCCAGTGATTAAATTCAGATATTGCCTTGCCCATAAACTGCAAATTCCTTAAACTACAAATTAAACTACAAATGTGTTCAGTAACACACATTAAAAGAAGTAATGAACTTTAAATAAAGTTCTTCCTTCAGAGTAATAGTAATAGAGAAAATGAAGAAAACAAAACAAAAACCCAAACCCACATTTGAAGTAGTCTTTGAATATTTTGGAATAATTTGCTAGTTTTTATTCAAAATTTGTTTTATCTTGCATTCAGATCTACTATTTTGGAAAAAGAAAAGCAAAGTTATCTTCTTGTAACTATTTCTCTGGTGTAAGACTGGCATCTGGTGGTAAGCTGCATGCAGAAGATAAACCTCAGGANTAGGTTTAGACTGAATTTCAGAAACTAGTTTTTACAATGAGCTCGGTGGCCTGGCACAGGTTGCCCAAGCAGTTGTGGATGCTCCTTCCCTGGAAGTGATCAAGGTAAGGTTAAATGGGACCTTGAGAAACCTGATCTAATGTAAGGCATCCCTGACTGTGGTAGGGGGGTTGGACTAGATGGTTTTTGAAGATCCTTTCCAACCGAAACAATTATAGGACTCTGTGATTCTAAAATGCGCCTGTGTACACAGTGATGTAACTCCTAAGTCTTTCTCTTCAGAGGAGAAACAGTCAAGGTGCCTTTCTTCCCTGACTGTACAGCAGATCTAGAAGAACTAACTTAGACTAAATGGTTTAGTTGGATATTGAATAGTGGTTTTTTTTTTAATCTGATGTCCTAATTTTGGGAAGTTTAATCAATTATGTAAATTAGAGACTTTGGGCTCTTTATCTTCACTTATTCCAGATTTAATATTAGTTAACTATCCTTTTAATATCTCCCCTGCAGCACTGAAAGGGAATAAATTGTGACATTTCATTTGTTTGGAGACACTAAGAAATTATTTATTTCAAGCAAATAAAAATGATGGTATAATTTTTTGAACATGCATAAAACAAGTGTTTCTGATGGGGTATTGAACTGGAATCTTCATAAATCATAGCTTGCCAAAGTCACCCATAAGAATTCAGCTTTAAGGAATTAAGAGCCACAGGGATGAAATTTCAAGTGGAACTGAATCTTATGGAATAAACTTTTAATACCTTCTGTTTAGGCTTTCAATTTGCATAAACAAGAGCTACTCAGTCAAAGATACTTTCAGAATAACCTTGCGATGTGCAGGCAGACAAGTTGATTTGTGAGTGCTGGAAACCCTAATTTTCCAGTGATTAAATTCAGATATTGCTTTGCCCATAAACTGCAAATTCCTTAAACTACAAATTAAACTACAAATGTGTTCAGTAACACACATTAAAAGAAGTAATGAACTTTAAATAAAGTTCTTCCTTCAGAGTAATAGTAATAGAGAAAATGAAGAAAACAAAACAAAAACCCAAACCCACATTTGAAGTAGTCTTTGAATATTTTGGAATAATTTGCTAGTTTTTATTCAAAATTTGTTTTATCTTGCATTCAGATCTACTATTTTGGAAAAAGAAAAGCAAAGTTATCTTCTTGTAACTATTTCTCTGGTGTAAGACTGGCATCTGGTGGTAAGCTGCATGCAGAAGATAAACCTCAGGAAACAGCCTTCTTGTTTTGGTTATCTTATGGCTGACAGGATCTACAGGGTTTAGTTTGTTATTTGTAGATGTAGCAACATCTAAAAATGTATCCTCCTTTATAGAAATCACAATTGTTTTTGCTGTGTCTAGTATGGAGCAGATTTCCTTCTTCAGAGTCAGTTTATAAAGACATTTCTTTAAGTTAATAGAGTGTGAAGTTAAATTGATTAGTAATTTTGCACTGTAGTTCAAGAGTGCTTTCTCAGCCTTAGTCAGGATGTAATTTTTCACTGAAAATATCATGTCAACAGGTGCAATAGTGCGTGAAAATGCCAACAGGTTTTCAGTGTATGGTCTGACATTTTCACAGTGCCCATGACTGGTAATTAAGCCTAATACATACCGCTTGGTTCAAAGTAAAATTAATCTCACCTGAGTATACTATGTCTCAAAACCAGATACAGAGTACTGCACTTTAAAAATGTGTATTTTCCTCTGTTGACTGTCAACTGATTGCAATACAGCCTGGGCTGACCATCTCAAATGGAGAATCAATCTCACATTGTTAGACACATGGGCAGGAAAACTGTCTTAGGCATGAATTTTTGAAACCTGACTCTGCATGTGCTTGTTGGGAGTCAACTGGGGACCCATCAACTCACTAGAGCTGCCCACTGTAAAAGGGCTTGGGTCCCATCAGTGAAAGTTTTAGGTGGTGTGATTGTTATTCCCAGACTGGCTCCTAAATGGTTAGACAAGAAAACTTCCTTAACAATGGAAAGAATGAAGTATCGAATATCTTCTTTGCCTTAGTCTTTAGAGGGAAAATCAGCCTTCAGGAGTCTTAGGCCTATGAGGGTACAAGCACAAGGTAGGGAATATCATTCAGCAGTGGAGCTCCTTACTCTGCAAAGAATACTTTCCATTGTGTGTGATTTCTTTTATGTGTTCCTTTTGCAAGCCATAAACAAAACTCAAATGTTTGAGTTTCTATGAGCATTTTGAATACTCCAGCCTTTTCCCTCTATCCCAGGACAGAATTGTTCCTTTTCCTAAATGAAATGTGTAGTGCTTAATCAAAATAACATAATTAAATGTGTAGTGGTTTTTCTAATTTGTTTTTTGTTCCCTGTAGAACTGAGTAATTGACTTAACAAAATGCTAAATTCTTTGCAATCATCTTTTGCTTAACCTGCAACGGAACTGACTTTCAGATTTTTCCTAGATTTACTTATTCCCCTCATTTTGGAATTTATCCAGCTTTAACACTGAGGCAATATTTTATGCATAGACATGATTTAGTAATCTGTAGTAACAAAAACCTCATTCATAAGTGTGCACATATTATCAATGTTAATAAAGGCATGGCCAAGTGAATATTAGGGATCATTTTACAGTGGGTTAAGTAACTGGCTGACATCTGTTCGTTATCATCTCTCAGTCAGCACTTTGATGCCTTCTTATTGGATCCTATAGGTGGTCAGGCTTACATTAATTTTACCCTCTTTGAAAACAGATAAAGTATTTCATTTGAAGAAGAGGTAAAACATTAAGTGCTGGATGGTAATGAGTAAGTGAAGGGTAATGAGGTAAGGCCAAGTGCCTCTGAATAGCAAATCATAACATAAATTCAAAGATAAAGTTTCTGAGATTCTCTAAATTTGCCTCAATATTAGATAAAGTCTAGAAATAGACCTGTCAAAAATAAAACTCTTGACAAAACTTCCAGTGATTAAAGACAAATTGGGGCCCTGTGGCTCCATGCAAGTGGTGGATCTGAGAAGATTGGTCATGACTTCAAAGAGAGGGAAATGTCACAGGGCCGATGCATTATTTTATAATAGCTATTATAGGGTTATGTCCAGACTTATGAGGTTTTCAACAGGTACACAAATTAAAATTTCACAAAAATATCTTCAACTACAAAACTGTTTCCTCAGAAAACAGTCTCAAAGACTTGAGTGCATGTGTGTGCCGCTGCTAGTTTCATTCATAAAAGACGGGACATCAGTTAAATAGCCTTCATAGGCTTTCCTTTTGTCAAGGTCTCCCTCCTCCTGACCTTCCTCCCAGCCCCTGCCCCTCAT
Organism: Aegithalos caudatus; assembly: GCA_013389925.1. NCBI lineage: Eukaryota > Metazoa > Chordata > Aves > Passeriformes > Aegithalidae > Aegithalos > Aegithalos caudatus. Next base: position 7,253 of record WEIU01024760.1, read on the forward strand.
ACTTCCATCCCCCTCTAAAGAATATAAACAAAGATCAAATTGCCTCTTGTCAGGGGAAGAAGGTAAATGTGAGGCTGCAGTGAAAAACATAATAAAAGCTGTATGTGATATCAAAGTAGGTGCCTGGCTCTGAGATAAGAAGTTATCTCTTCAGTGTGGGTATCTAGGCTCCCTGCATAGTGGTGAAAGAATTTTAGATGTTTTAATCTAAGCAATGAGAACATATAGATTTTGTGTGCCACCCCCAAAGTTGCTAATGTCACATACAAACTGCAAAGTGTGTTTCCAAAGTAATTAATAATTGTAATAATAACTGCTTGCTTGACTGCTTTAAAAATAATTATTGGTTTATTTCTTAAATTTGAAAACATTTAAAGAGATTTCTGCCTCCTGTTGGAAATTTTTTCTTCCTTCACAGAGTGATGGTAAATCATTGATTCAAGAGTGGTCTTGGAAGACTCTGGTATAAAGGCTCTTAAAAGATGAGCTGTGCCCAGGAATTCCTCCTGTGTTACTAACCTATCCCCTGAAACAAATGTTTAATACCTTCTTTTCTTAGAGGAGGCAGGGGCCTACTGAGTGTTACATGGCTGGTGGCTGAAGGTGTTTTAGAAACTACTCCTGCAGTAAAGACCCTAATGTCTGGTAGGATCTTATTTTAGGAGCTTATGTGGATCAAAAGTCCAGCTCCTTTTCCTAGCTGTGTTTCCATCTTGGTAGTAAATCGCTGAGGTGAAAGAATAAAACTAATGGATCCAGGATAAGAAGGGCTATGTACAGATATGAGAAAGGCTGACATTTGTCCTGGGGTGACTTTATGATGTTTGTATCCCCAACTGTCTGTTCTGTTTATGCATTTATACATACTGTTAATGTTTATACATTATACATACTGTCTTCCCAAACAGTCATCTGACATGTACCACTGGGACTTTTTCTCCATCTACTATATGCAGGAGCTCAGCCTGCTTGGCTGGTGGAACCTCAGGTGTTAACTAACCAGGTAGCCTTTGCTAGATGTTGCTCCCAGATTTTGAAAATCCCACACCCAATGCTTTCAAAGTGGTTTTGAACAGTTCATTGTACCTCTTCACTTTGCCTGCAGCTGGTGCATGGTAGGGGATATGGTATGCCCACTCAATGCCATGTTCCCCAGCCCAGGCGTTGATAAGACTGTTCTTGAAATGAGTCCTGTTGTTGAACTCAATCCTTGCAGGGGTACCATGCTCCAAAGGACTTGCTTTTCAAGACATAGGATGGTGTTACAGGCTGTAGCGTGAGACACAGGGTAGGTCTCCAACCTCTCCATCCAGTGGTGGCTTCTACCATTGTGAGCACATAGCACCTGCATTGGCAGGTTTGGGGAAGGGTGATGTCAATCTGCCAGGCCTCCCCATACTTATATTTGGACCACCGCCCACCATACCATAGGGGCTTCACCCACTTGGCCTGCTTGATAGCAGCACACATCTCACAGACATGGATAACCTGGGAAATACTGTCCATGGTTAGATCCACCCCTGTCTCGTGCACACTCATAGGTGGCATCTCTGCCCTGATGACCTGAGGCACCATGGACCCATGAGCTAGGATGAACCCTAACAACTCTCCCTTGTGTTTTCAACCTAAGTCTATCTTTGACCCCTCTATCTTTGCAGCCTGACCTACTTACTTGTGGTTTTGGTGCTCCTCATTAGTTCTGCTCTTGGGGACATGGGCATCTACATGGTGGATTTCCACAGCTATTTTCTCTACCCTGGTAGCAATGTCTTTCCACTCTTCAGCAGCCCAAATTGGTTTTCCTCTGCACTGCCAATTAGCCTTTTTCCACTTCTCCAACCACCTCCACAGATGGCTACCATCAATGGTAGCCCCCCATGATTGCTATCCCTACGCATGGCTACCATCCTTGAATCAATGCAGAGGTAGAGCTTTGGCCACTTCTCTCCTTCAGCAATGTACAGGGCCATTTCAACAGCTTTGATTCAGCAAGTTGACTCAATCCACCTTCTCCTTCTGTAGCTTCTGTGACTTGTTGTGTAGGGCTCCATATGAATGGTTTCCACTTTTGCTTCATCCCTACAAGGCAACAAGAACCATCAGTAAAAAGTATAATGTGTTTCTTCTGCTGGCAGTTGGTTGTACGGTGGAGCTTCTTGAGAATGTGTCACTTGCTCTTGTTCCTTTTCATCAGTGAGACCAAAGTTTTCACCTTCTGGCCAGTTTGTAATTACTTCCAAAATCCCAGGGCGATTCGGGTTTCCAATACGTGCTGTGTGACGAGAGAAATCCACTCCATGTGGCATTGGTGGCATGGTAGGTAGAGGGAAGCTCTGCTTTGAACATCCACCCCAGTACTGGTAGTCGGTGTGTCAGGAAGAGTTGTGTTTCAGTGCCTATTACCTCTGAGGCAACTTGAACTCCTTCATGGGCTAGTAAAATTTCCTGGGAGTGTAGTTGGCCTCAGACCCTCTGTAGCTTCAACTCCAAAACCCTAGTGGTTGGCCTTGAGTCCCACCAGGCACCTTCTGCCAAAGGCTCCGGGACAGACTCCCTGCTGCAGACTCCATGGCTCCCTGCTGCAGAGTAGAGCACATTCTTCACCTCTGATCCCGTCCTGACGGAGCCAAAGGCTACTGCATGAGCGATCTCCCGCTTGATCTGGGCAAGAGAGTGTTGCTGTTCACGGTCTCAGTGGAAAGTGTTCTTCTTTCAGATGACCAGGTAAAGAGGGCTCATAATCTGGCTGTACTCAGGAATATGCATTCTCCAAAAGCCTGTGACAGCTAAGAAAGCTTGTGTTTCCTTCTTGTTGGTTAGTGAAGACATTATTGTGATCTTGTTGATAACATTGGTGGGAATCTGATGACATCCATTTTGCTGCTTCACTCCCAGGAACTGGATCTCTCAAGCAGGTCCCTTAACTTTGCTCTTTTTGATGGTGAAATCAGCTTTCAGGAGAATCTGGATGATTTTCTCTCCTTTCTCAAACACGTTAGCTGCAGTGTTCCCTCATAGAATGATGTCATCAATGTACTGCAGATGTTCTGGCGCTTCACCCTTTTCCAGTGCAGCCTGAATCAGTCCATGGCAGATGGTAGGACTGTGCTTTCACCCCTGGGGCAGTCAGTTCCAGGTGTACTGCACACCCCTCCAGGTGAAAGCAAACTGAGGCCTACATTCTTCTGCCAGAGGAATGGAGAAAAACACTTTAGCAATGTTAATAGTGGCATACCATTTTGCTGCCTTGGACTCCAGCTCATACTGGAGTTCCAGCATGTCCAGCATGGCAGCACTCAGCAGTGGAATCACTTCATTCAAGCCACGATAGTCCACAGTTAATCTCCATTGTCCTTCAAATTTGCACACAGGCCTAATGGAACTGTTGAAGGGTGTGAGTGGGTTTTGCTGACCACCCCGTGGCTCTCCAGCTCATGAATCATCTTGTGCATGGGAATCACAGCACCTTGAAGTGTTTTGTACTGTTGCCGGTGCACCATCGAGGCAGCCATTGGTACACATTGCTCTTCCCCTTTCAGCAGTCCTACTGCAGATGGGTTTTCTGAAAGTCCAGGCAAGGTGTTCAATTGCTTGACGACCTCTGTCTCTACAGCCGCTATCCCAAATGCCCACCTGAGTCCCTTTGGGTCTTTGAAATACCTGCTTCAGAGGAAGTCTATGCCCAAAATGCATGGAGCCTCTGGGCCAGTCACAATAGGGTGTTTCTTCCATTCATTTCCAGTCAGGCTCACATCAGCTTCCACCGAAGTAAAATCCTGTGATCCCCCTCTCACGCCAACAATAGGAATAGATTCTGGCCCCACATGTCTTGACGGGAATAATGTGCACTGTGAACCAGTGTTGACCAAGGCCTCATATTTTTGTGGTTCTGATGTGCCAGGCCAACAAATCCATAAAATCCAAAAAACACAGTTTTCCCTAGCTTCTACCCGGCTAGAGACAGGGCCCCTTTAAGCCTGGTTATCTTTCCTTCCTTCGGCATATGTCTTGGAGGTTCTTTCAATAGGATCAGACAAGCTGTTATCATCATACCTGGCAGTTCATCTACAGGATACTGGAGCTGCTTCCTTTTTGGTGGAACTTCCTCTCTGAGTTTTGCCTTCCTTCAATTCAAGCACCTGTTGTGCCAGAGCAGCAGTAGATTTTCCATCCCATCTCCTCATGTTTTCTCCACAATCACGCAGGAAGAACCACAGCTCAGCTCATGGGGTGTACCTTCTCTCCCTATCTGAGGGATGTCAGCATTTGATGACAGAACATCTGATCTGTACTGCCAGGATTTGTAGAAAGGCCTCTTTTCATCTCCTCTCTGAGCTTCTTGTGATTCTCCTCTATCTCATCTTCTAATATCTGCAGATGTGTTTTCACAGCTGCAATTCTTGCATGTGTTGGGCCATGCATGTATGCATATGCTCGGGGTCCTTCATCGTATCAAGCATGGTCTCCTCCCTGTCATTCTGCTTCATTATTGCCAAAGCAGAAGCATATTCTTGTGGTCCAAGTCGTACAAGTTTTTGCCACATCATGGATGCACATGGTACCAAGTCCGGATTACTAGTGTTTAGGTCGTCTCAGAAGATGATCTCTACCACTTCAATTTCTCTCAGACCTTGAATCCCTTGTTCTATGGGCTTCCACTGGGTTTGCAGGATATAGAGATTGTCTACACACTTTGTGCCACACTTCTCAGGACCCATTCCCAGAGACTGTAAGGGTGAGCTCCATTAATTAGCCCTTGGTTGATAACTGGATCATGTGACAGGGATCCCAAATGCCTCACTTCAGTACCATCCAGAGTTGTAGTCTCACCTGCAGCATCCCAAAGGCAGACTAACAAACTAATTATAGATTCATCAGATTGTCGAGTGTAATCCTTTCTTAGGCCATGAAGGTCCTTCATATAAAAGGACTCAGTAGTGACTTCTGATCTTGTGTCAGTTGCTCTGACTTCTGATTTTGTGTCAGGAACTCGCTTTGAGGGTCCTTCCCCCTGATCATCATCATCCACTGGCTGAAACATTTTGGTTGTGTGCTTCTTTCCCATGGCAACTGCCAGTGGCTCAGGCTCACTGTCTGGTTTAGCTGCTGGCTTAGGCTCACTGTCTGATTTAGCTACAGCCTAAATAGCCAGGATATTGGCTGCAGCCTGAGTGACTCGGGTAGCTACTCATTTGTCTCCCTGCCCCCGGCCTCTGTCTGCTGCCCTACAGTATCAAGCTGCATGCCCAGCTTACTGTAATGAGCTTTTTTTTCCTTAGAGACATCATGGTACTTCTCTTTCAGGTATTTCCTCACCTCAGCTGGGTTTTTTATTTGTTCATCTGGAAAGTCCCAGGCTATAGGATCAGAAAATTCCTTCAGGGTTCAGCCCATTCTCTCCCATTCTCCACACCAACCAGAATTATCCATTCTGCACCTGGGTCAGGGGCCTTACCAGCTCCGCTGAGAATCTCAGCCCTCACTCTAGAGAAGCTGCAGACAATGTAGAGGAAGCTCAACAGATTGAATACCAGGAAGGTGGTCTCTTTAAGATTCAGGGGTGTCCTAGGTTACAATGTAAGATATGCCCAAAGTATGTATTCTATCACCATCTTCATGAGCTGTTGAAACTAGGTGGAGCAGTGTTTTTCCTTGCCCCCTCCCTCTGGGCTACCTTCTGTTAACGGGCCATCAACGCCTTGCCACATGACTCACAGGTAACTCCCTCTGGGAGCTCTCTCTGTTTAATGGGCAATCAAGGAGCCATTGTATGACTCATAGAATGATATCAGCCCATTGTGAGATGCTCCACCCAGGGGGAGGAGCCAAGCGTTCCCACCTGGATATAACCTGGGACAGCACAGGGGGCTCCTACCTGTTGGACTCCTGGAGGACCAGAGCTACCAGAGGTGTCTATGGGATCACTGCTTCAACAAGACCACTTCATCTGGACAGCTACCACCACCCTAACTAACAGGATGTCAGGTTGTATATTTTATTTTATTTCACTTTTATTCCTCCTATTAAATTGTATTTTCTGACTTGGAGTCTCTCACTGGTTTTACTTTCAAACCAGACAAGGGGAAACTGAACATTTTCCATAAGTGAGTTAACTGATTCAAAGGAGAAGGAAAGGCTGAAAAACCTCATCCCCTGCTTCTCCTCTAATAAACTGGCTGTAGTTACTAATAAACCTTCAAAACAGGCTACTGGAACTGGGATGCAGGGTAGGACGAAGAAACGATAAACCATACTGTCTTAGTTTGAAAGACAGGTGTCTGCCAGGGAAAGCTGGAGCCTCCCTTGGAAGGCAGAATGTACATCCCCTCACTCTGAATGATTATAATTTTGAAATTAAGCGGCTCTCAGGCAAAGACATGAGGATAAGGATAACTGTTCTTTACTAGTATAACAACGCAAACAAAACAACGACAGCATTAACAACAAAGCAGAACCAGGAACCTTGTGACAGCCTTCTCAGCTGAGACAGGAAGGCATTAAGGAGAGGCTTTGCTTCACAAAACCCTGGGACAATCTGATCCCAGTGCCCCTGCAGGACTCTCAGAAGCACCAAGCTGGAATGAGCAGAAATCCTGGGCTGGTGGATGAGATATATCAGAAGCTCCGTGGTGGTAGCTGGAACTGCCAGTATGTCCCAGCAGGGCAGGGGATGTAGGGCTACAGCCTAGAAAAGACCCAGAGCAGTGCTGGAGAAGTGGCAGGTGTGGGACATCAGTGGCCAGGCTCCCAGCAGGGCAGGAAAAGGCGAGCTCAGGATTTCTGGGCACATGAGCAGAAGGTGATAGGTCCCTAGGACTGGACTCTGGTGGTGACAGTGAATTCTCCCCACAGTAAGCAACAGCTTGACTGGTCTTCCAATTCTGAGAGTGAGAGCTAGCAGCTGTCCCCAGTCTCATCCTTTACCTCCCCCCAAAACTTGCAGTATCTTCCCCCTCTGAGAGAAACTCCCAGAGACAAAAGAAGTATAGCCAGGTACTCTACTCCTCTCCTTTGGCCATGTCTGTGTTTTTCTTAAGTACCTTTAAGTATGTTGTAGTTTCCTAGCAACTTATGGAAAAATATTATATATGTAAAAAAAGAAACAAATCTAACCCCCAATACATACATATCTTGAACAAATTTCAGTGCCTTTGTAAACTCCCTATAAATCCTTATCACCGAGCACAGCATAATAGCTATTCTAATTCATGCCCCTCTACTGTAAAAGCTACATGTTAGGGACAATACTGAAGCTTTCTCCAGATGAGAAAATAATCCTAGGGGCCAGAGAGGTATTAAAATCTCAAAAAATCCTAGGGACCAGAAACATATGAAGGCCTCCACCCAGAGAGACATTATGAATTCAAGCTTTATCTTAATACAGAGTAAGTACAACCAAAATGCAGCTAGTACAGTTTTTTTCCACTTTCTTGAGCCACATGTTCGGTGCCAATTAATGTATATGTCTTGGTTTAGGGCAAATTTGGGGAGGAAACCTCAGAATGGGGTCTCTCTAGAAAGCAAATTCAAGCAGCTCCTCCCCTAATTGGTCCAGGAAAAAATTTCCTTTGAGAAAAAGTGGAAAAAACTGTTTATTCAACAAGCTAAGTGCTCACAAGCATAAAAAAAAATGAATAGTATTAAACAATAAAACCTCTTGACACTCTGAAGAGAGATGGTAAAATTGAGAAAGTCCTTGCCTTGGGGTTTAGCTCAGATTGCTCAGTCTCTAATCAGTCCCTCCGGTGTTGGAATATGCCATCCTGGAGCCCAGTGGGCTGCAGGTGAGAGAGCCTGGTTTTCAAGTCCAGAACACTTTTAAACAGTTCCAAGAAAAAGAAAAGAAAACAAAACAAAACAAAAACAACTCCAGGGAACTTCTTTGCCTCAGCTAGCTAAAAACTAACTAAAAAGCAAAGGAAACCTCTCTCTTGCTGCTTGTCCATAGACAGCACAGTCCAGGAGCAGAATGCAGAGGAGTCAGTGCAGTTTCTGAAAACAAACGGTGTCTTCTTTCCTCCCTCTTGCTCTCAGAACCAGTCTTAAAGGTGTAGAATTTAATATCCAGCATAAACAGAACAGAGAACTGGGGATACAAGCATCATAAAGTCATACACCAGGACATATTCTTACTGCAAATTACACTAGCATTAGAAGAGCTTAATTTCTGATCTGACAAAGGGCAGCTGGGAGAAAATCAGGAAAAGGGCTTATGATAGTTTCAGGTAGATTTCCAGAGTTGCAGTGGAATGTGTTTATGGGAGGGAGAGAAAGCAAGCAATGCTGTGGTGAAAAAGAGGTACAGTGGCACTCCCAATGGAGGCCAAGACAGAAGACTTCATCTCTTTGTATCTGTGCCATTTAAAAATTTCCAAAAAATACGGTGATTTGGAGATGAATCCACATCACCAAACCCTGCCTGTGTGTTCTGAGTTGGCAAGGGAGTCCTGAATATTGCTAGGCATCTCTTTGCTTCAGAAAGACATGAGAATGTAAATATTCTAATTAAAAGATTTTTACTCTCCACTGCCCAAAGCTTCAGTATTAATAAATCAGTATTAAAGTTATTTTGCACAGATACCTATGGAAATAATCAAGTGACATTAGCCCACATCAATCTCTGGATAATTTTACAGACTGAAAAATGCCTTTCAGATTAATATTTGTCCTATGTGTTCTGCTGATCACATTTGGATGTGCCCTGTAGGTTCTACTTCTACAGTTCTTAAACATCTGATTCACTTGAAGTGAGGACATCAGCAGTAATAAATTATGAATGTAGTTTAGGCATGGGCAATAGAATAAAATTTAGTGTATATTTTTTCATGTAAGATTTAATGTTTCTTTCTGGGAGACTGGAAGTGGTATTTTTGTAGCTAATATCTATTTCACTCCTGAGAGACTTCAGTATAGCTAAGCATATGCCAAAAATAAAACATACTAGAATGAGACTTAAAGAAAAAAGGGCTCATTGAAGTCTCAGTCAGGGCTTCTCACTACCTTAATTCACTGAAGTGAAATTTTACACAATATAGAAAAGGAAAGATTTAAGAAAGATTTAAGTTTTTTCTTAAATAAACTGATGTCCTATTTCACAGTATAATGAGCCTATAGTGTTCATTGTAACCTTTTAATAAGCTGTAAAACTTCATTGGAATAATTTTAATACATATTTTTCTTATTTAAACTTAAAGGAGAGACTGATTTGCATAATGTATTTTTCAATTTCCAATTGAATTTTACTAAACTAAATAATATAAAAATCAAAAAATAGGATACAGATTTTCTTTTCCTCACCAAAACAAAACTCAGTTTTGAAAAATAGAGCTTTTCCTAATAAACATTTTCCCATTGCTGCTTCTCACAAATCAAGTGTTCAATGTTCATATCAATCTGATTTTTTTCAGTATTTTCAGAATAACATCTCAGTTTGTGGTTTTTTTTTTTTTTTCCCTCTGTGTTTTTGGTCTTGGAGACGAGCCATATTTATATGCTCACTTATATTTACTTGGGTGTCTGAAGATTTTCCAGTAGTTGGACTGCCTTAGATTTACTCATCCATTTAGTATAAATTGTATGGCTGATTCTGTAGCAATATTTAATTGAATGCATTGCTTGTCAAAGGAGGTAGAGACTTGTGATTTAGTGGCAGGCCATCTTACATCACATCTTTCCATTTGATGTCACCGTCTCTGAAAAGGTGATGCTATAACCATACTTTGCTGTACAAATCTGCTAGCTTTTTGGGGTTCTTTGAAAAGAATTCATTTAATTTTTTGTACAAATCTGTGAAATCTATTAAAATTCACAGGTTGTTTTGTTTTGGTAGAAGAGATAACACTGCCAACACGCCTCCTCACTTGTATGCAGAGTTCTGCATGACAGAAGAAAACCGTATTTTTTAAACTTTTGATATCTCTTGAAATGCTACCTTTGTATGAGTAGGCTGACAGATTTGCAGGATGCTTTCAAAGCTGGCATGAAGGCACTCAGAAGTTCAAGATCCTTAGACTAGTTAGACCCCAAATAATGTTTAAATGGGGAAAAGCAAACAGTTCAGTGCTGCTGGTCTCATTTTTATCTTTGCAAGGCTTTCTTACTAAGCAAATGAAAGCACCAGTCTTGTGCCTTTGGTCACAGGTATGACTTGAAACCCTTCTGGTTCTCCATCATTTCTGAATTTTAGTTTAAATGTGCAAAACAAAGCACACTGCTGCTGTTTTGCTAGTAGCAGAAGGCTGAAAAAGGATTCGTTCTCTGCATGTAGGATGGCTGCCCTCATGAAGCAACATGATGTAACTGTTTTTTTGGTCTAGGCACTTACAGTTATCACTTCTAATGGAAATGCTTCATGTCCAATTATTAATGGAGGAGTGTTTCCATTAGAAAGAATATCATTAAGTGCCAGAGGAAACCTACTACTTTTCCCGCTTTCTTGCTGTTTCGTACATGATTTTCTTGTATACAATCCTCTGTCTCTGATGATTTATGTCCCCTTAAAATAAGGGCTTTGGAATAATAAGTTTTCAAATAACCTGTAGCCTTATCTAACCTTTAGAAAATCAAACACAGTGAAGGAAGAGATTTGACCAAAGGGTTATTAAAGTTTAGGGAAAGGATGAGACTGCCAGTTAGCGGTCATTTCTGAAAGCTGAAACAGTGTTCTTTTAGTGCTCTCATGCTGTTATCATGGTTGAATGAGGCACAATTTCTTTACATATGGATGACATGGTATTCATATAGAAATATGATACTGTACTGTGTGTTCAGTGTATGCAGTTCTTGGAAAAGATACTGGTTGTACTCTCTATAACATGTGAAACATTACAATTTCAAGCTTTAGTATTTTGCATATGAACTTTGTGGGAGATAGGCTTTTTAATATGGATAAAATGTAAAATTATAAAATAAATTTTAGAATTTCAAAAGAGGACAATTTAAAGAGACACCAAATTTCTGATATAACTTGTATATACATTTATGTTTATCTTCAATTAACCAAAAAAAAGATGCATAAGAAGCTAATGGTGATGCCATACATTCTTTCATCTTTCAGTAATAGATTCCTTAAAAACTGAAGTGAAACCAAGATTATTCATGGTTACAACTACCTTTGAAATTAAAAATTAAAACCATCAGAAATGCCTGGACTGGTGAAACAGATGGGGGAAATGCTCTAAGTGAACTTCCATAGGTGAAAGATGAGATATTATACTGAGGGTCTTCCTTGTGCTGTCTAATCTTTTTTTAGTCATATGGTTTTGTAAGTAATATTTTGGTCTTACTGGAACTTTCAATATAGCTACTTTCAGTTTCCATAATTTCAATTAATTTTCTCACATATCTATTTCTTAGCATGTGCCCAACTTTAAGTACTGCAGTAACCCCATGGGAATAGGTCCTGTAAGTTTAGTGTGTGGTTAAGTTTTCAGAGGATCAATATAGCTCTTGGACAATAACTCATTTAGAAATTTAAATGGAGCATTTAGAATACAAAAGGGATCAATGTGAAACATAGCATTTCTTATTAAGTGTTTTTGAGGCTGAAAAATCAGCTTTGGTATTAATCTACATTTTAATCTGATAATTTAGTTGTAAAGCTGTGGAAACCTTTAATATTACTGCCCAGACTGGTGTATGTAAAATATTGAGACAAAAAGATAAATTATTTGCAGGACAGGCTCTTAAGTTACTGAACACTGAGAGAAGCTGAATCCAGATATGTTTCATTGCACTTTAAAGTGTGGAAAAACATAATTATGAGCAGAACTAAGTTCCCTTATTTTTCTCTATATAGCTATGAACCAAAAATGTGACTTTATCAATTTATAAATTATGACCCTCATTAATAATTTGTGGTTTGTTATACATGCAAGTTATATCTGTCCTTTCATGTGACACAGAATGAAGATCCCTGTCACATGGAATTGTTGTCTGTGGAAGACAAATGCTACATTATCTTTCTTCAGTGGAGTGAATGTTTGCAATGTTTAATATAGTAAAATTTTATTTTCCCCATGAGTTATTCAACAACCCACAGCTAAGTCCTTTCTCATTCTTCACTGTTGACAGGTTGAAATCCCAAAGTGGTTTTTTTTTTTTTTTTTTTTTTTTTTTT
>WEIU01024760.1:24311-98364 GCA_013389925.1 Aegithalos caudatus
GGGTGAAGATAGCCAAAACACATCTGGAATCAAATCTGGAGGGGAACAGGATGTACTGTAGGATGTGCTTCTACACGTACACAGACAGCAAAAAGCACACTTGGGAAAATGGGTCTTCTGTACTGAACTCAACGGGAATTCTAGTGACAAAGTATATGGAGAAGACTGAGGTACTCAAGGCCACCTTTGCCTCACTCTCTACCAGCAGGATTTGTGTTCAGGAATACTAGGCACCTGAAACAATATGAAAGCCTGGGTAAAGTTAAATTAAGCTAGGGAAAATTTTAACAAACTGGATGTTTGGGACCCATATTGTGTACCTATAGATATGTACCTATAGTTATAAAGAGTACTGGTCAATGTCATTGTCATTTGTCTTTGAAAGGTCATGGCAATCAGGAAAGGTTTCTGAGTGCTTGAAGAAAGTAAATGTGACTCCTATCTTGAAGAAGACCTAGGAGGATCTGAAGAACTACAGGCTGGTCAATCCCCTTATTCCAGGCAAAGTGATGGAGACAACCAACCTAATAAAACTTTTGCAAATTTAAAAAGAACAAGAAAGTGATTTGGCATAGTCATTGTGGCTCTAGTGAAATGGTGCTTGGATAACATCTTTTATGGGGAAATGACTACCTAGGTGGATAAGGGAAGAGGACTGGATATTGTTTATCCTAACTTTAACAAGGCTTTTGACACTGTATCCCATAACATATTCATAGACAAAGTATGAAGCATTGGCTAGGTAAGTGAGCAGAGAGATGGATAGGAAACTGTACTCAAAGATTTCTGACAAGGTGTCTGGAGGCAGTCAATAGTAGTGTACCCCAGGGTTGATTAAGGGGCTGATACTGTTTTAACATTTTCAGTAATGACCTGACTGATGGGAGAGACAGCACCTTCAACAAGATTAAAAGTTGTTTTCAGCCTAGGGGGGATGCATCAGGTTGTTACTATGATATGCCAGTTGGTTGTATTGTCATGCAGAGGAACCACAGCAGGTTGAAATAATGGTCCAGTGGGAACCTCATAAATCCAAGAAGAGGCAATCCAAAGCTCTGCAACTGAGGCAGAATAACATCAGGCAGTGCTGCACACTGGGGCCTGACATGTTGCAAGGCAGCCTTCCAGAGAAGACTCTGTTCGACTCAGTGAATACCAGGTTTAACATCCACCAGTAATATGCCTTTCGACCAGTGAAGGTCAATGGCCTCTTGGGCTATAAAAAAACTGTTGCTAGCAGGTCAAGGAAGACTATTCTCCATTACTTGGCACTGGTGAGATCGCATCTAGAGCACTGTATCCACTTCCAGGCTTCTCAGTACCAGATATACATGGACTTAATGGTCCAAATTGACTGAAGGGCCAGGAAAAATATTAAAGGACTGGAGTACCTGCAATATGAGGAGAGACTGAGAGAGCTGGGACTGTTCAGCCTGGAGAGAAGGCAGCTCAAGGGGAATTTTATCAGTGTGGATTGATGTCTGGTGAGAGGGAGTAAAGAAAGCAGAGTCTTTTCAGTGGTATCCAGTGGTTGGGAAAGAGGCAATGTGCACAGTTTGAATTGCAAAAAATTCCATTTAAGCCTAAGAGGAAAATGTACTGTGTTATTTGTCAGTCACTGGAACACGTGGTTCACAGAGGTTATAGAATTCCTTGTGTGGATCTCATCATACAGATTTTAAAAGAAAACTCATATCTGACTTATAAAAAAAAATCCTGCTTAACAAGAAAGAGAATAATTTGCACTAAAGTTCAGTGTTTAGGACAGTGTCTTCTCTCCATTAGCAGACAATTCACCCACTACTAGTCTTAGTAGCTATTTTGGTTGCATCAACCCTTTTTTCTTTTTAAGGTTGAGACATCTGGTCAGTTTCACTTTGACATGACTTTTAAAAAAGTGATTTCTGTCTTTTTTTAGATGTGGACTTCTTTAGAGAACACTAACACCATGTTTGGCATTTAAATGTCAGATCTCTCTTTCTTAACCAAGTTATGGTATATAATATCCTCTGAATACATAAAGATTGCAGGATCCAAGAATCCTGTCTTTTCAGGGCTGCCTTTCTGCAGGTCGATTTTTGAATTACAGTAATGAAATTATACATGATTTTGTTACACTGAGATTTTAATACAATCTCATAGAGTTATATGTGTTTCTTGGTGTCTCAGTTGATGTTATGATGGAAATAGTCTTATCTGATAGGGCAGAGGAAGATGTTTTTGTCATTACAGTGCCGCCAGGAGTTATAAGAAATTTGTGGGTAATTCTGGTGGTTTTCTTAAGCTTCCTGTATGATCGTTGGCAAGTTGTTTTGGATGAAAATGACTGTAAAAAAATGTCAAAGCTGAAGTTTTACCAAACACTTCTAGATAATTTCCCCTACTAATTACTGTGACTCTTCTACTCAAGTTGGGGTAGAAATTCTTTTGTAGTTTTGTCTGTTTTCCTGAATGTTCAGGTTATAAGATGCTTGGTTCATGAGTTGACAAGTAAATGCAGTGGTGCTCAATAGCACCACTGGAATTTTAATAGCAATAACTAAACATAATTTTTTTCTTAACAACTTGACAAGGGCAGATTGAAATGACATATTCAGTAATACTACCAAGCTACAAACCTTTCCTCTAATCTAATTATAAAGATACTCTACCTACACAGTAATAATTAAATTAATTTATTGAAAGGTGTGAGAAGAGACTTCTGAAGCACTTTTACCTTGCTCTAAATGTCACAGTAGCAAAAGAAAAGAAAAAAAAAATCTCATTGAATCCATGTATTTTTGGTACCCTCTTAACAAAGCCAATAAGCATGTTGGGAAGGTTTATATAAATCAATAAAAATGAAAACAAAATCCATAAGATATCTGTCAAGCAACTGGTTAATTCTTGTTATTCCCTATTGTCTAGGTCAGGAGTTTAATCAAGCTTCTCAAGAGACAACTACAGTATGTCTCTGAAAATCAGAGCGACACTGACGTGTTATCAGAATGATAATATACCTGTTGCTGCTGCAAATGACCATATAATATCGAAAGAATAGTCTGGTTTCTGTGAGATCAATGAGTAGTTTATCTTCTGTCATAGGGCAAATTATGATTATGCCTTAATCTTATTATACCTCTCAAGGAAAGTCAAATGAAGTCTTATCATAGCAATAGTTATACAACAACAGTGTAGTTTAAGATTTTGTTGGCATGTCCATTTTAAATCTTTATCCCAAGGAAGTATAACCCAGTATTGGTTCTGAACTAAAGCTTTGCACAGTGATCTTATCACTATAGGAGTTTATTTCCAACTACAACTACAATGAAAAATTTTAGCACGTGGGTGCTTATATTCAGCAGAACATAACTTTATGAGTGACAGATATTTATGTTTAGGTTTCAGTTTATTAAAAATAGAAAAGTAAAAGCTCTAGTTCTCTTTCTACAATAGATGAGGAGAAGATATGTTCAGGGTAGCTGAACTCAGAACACCTTTGAGAAACAAAAAAAGTAGGGCTAATCCTGATCAGATTGAAGCCTGCTAAAGTTCTTCCATTGACCTTAGAAGAGTAAAGATTTACATGCTCACTCTGAAACAGAATTTCTTTTCCACTCTCAGTCTTGTAAGAACTTTCCTTGTGACATGCATCTGTTATTATTTGTGTCAATAGTGCAAATTTTTGGTTGACTTCTATTTGCTTGTAGAGGACGTATTGCATAATAAGATACAAGTAGAGTCTTGTCCAATCCCACTGAATTCACTAGAAAATGTTCTGTTGAATTTAATATCCAGAAAAACTGGTGTTCTTACATTAAAATCAAGATATGAGCAGATAGGAGGAAAAAAAATCCACTAAAATTTTTCAGTATTTTGGAACTTTCTAATAGTTATGGTCATCACTGCTGATACAAATTAGATGGTATTTTAAAAATACTGGGACAGCATGAAGCTGGTGCTTGTCCTAAACCTGATATTTCTCAGGGAAAAAGAAATACTAGACACTTGGAAATGAAAATAATGAAAAAAGTTGAAATAACTTGAAACCAAGTCAAATAAATTTTACATTTTCCAAACACATTTGGCAACAATTAAAAAAGGTTTGTGGTTAAAAGAAAGTTATAGAATTAGCATATTGAAATGCCTTCCTAGAGAAAAGTGCTAGCTACAAATGTATTTTGTACCATAGATGCCTTTTAAATCAATAAAATTCATTTTTTAAAGATAACAGTTACGAAATGAGGAAAACCAAGAAATGTAATAATAACTATATAACTAAAAACCATTTGAACATCTACTATTTACCTCACTGAGATAACAGACAATTCCAAATGGAATTATGCATTACTTTATTAATGCATGCATTCTTGGTTCACAAAGCTCTTGGACAGTTCATGCATGTTTTTAAGTCTTCCTGATTGATAAAATTAAAGGGAAACTAAGAAGATATCTCAGGAGATTTTGTAGTAAAATGCCCAAATCTCATTAACTTTTAGGTCTTTTGGACATTTTGACTCATTTGACAGAATAAGATTATAGTGTGGGTACTCTCTTAAATCTTTCAAAATTTTGAGTAGGTTGTCCTAATCTGTAGTTCTTTGCTATAAATTTTGCGTAAAAAAATAATTTAGGATAATTTAAAAATCAATCCTAGAAATCTCTAGAAGTCTAGAGGAATGGAGTGAGACCCTTTACTCTGTTCCGTACTTCACTTGTGTGTTAGCTTTATCATACTTGACAGGGAGTTTCTAACCCATCCTTAATAATCTCTGACTCTTAAACACCTTGAAATTCTCTAAGAATTAAATGCTATCCTTATACTTATCCTTGTCCTTACTCTATGTGCTGGTTTGAAAGTAAAACCAGTGAGAGACTCCAAGTCGGAAAATACAATTTAATAGGAGGAATAAAAGTGAAATAAAATAAATGAAAATTATACAACCTGACACCCTGTTAGTTAGGGTGGTGGTAGCAGTTCAGATGAAATGGTCTTCTTGAAGCAGTGATCCCGTAGAAACATCTGGTAGCTCTGGTCCTCCAGGAGTCCAACAGGTAGGAGCCCCCTGTGCTGTCCCAGGTTATATCCAGGTGGGAACGCTTGGCTCCTCCCCCTGGGTGGAGCATCTCACAATGGGCTGATATCATTCTATGAGTCATACAATGGCTCCTTGATTGCCCATTAAACAGAGAGAGCTCCCAGAGGGAGTTACCTGTGAGTCATGTGGCAAGGTGTTGATGGCCCATTAACAGAAGGTAGCCCAGAGGGAGGGGGCAAGGAAAAACACTGCTCCACCTAGTTTCAACAGCTCATGAAGATGGTGATAGAATACATACTTTGGGCACATCTTACATTGTAACCTAGGACACTCTGTAGCATATTTTGTAATATATTATTGATCAATTCTTATTCAGCTTCTCATTGAAAAATAGTATCTTCCTTTTTCTCTGAAAAACTCTCACCTGGCTCTTTTTCACCTGACTGTTTTCAATAAAGTAGGTTCTTTATTTTAATCATACGAAAATATTTTCTTTCTTACACAACTTTTATTTTTGCTGTTCATGAATGAAATTTTATAACCGGTTCCCTGTGGGCTTGTTTTCATCTTTGCAATTGGAAAGGTGTTGTGTGCAATGTTCAAGGAGGGTTTTTTATGGTATTTTCCTGCCAAGGATGTCATGCCTTTAGTATATGCCATGGTACCAGTGACAGGAAGGATATATTGTGGAGGTTATGTTTTTCTTTTTTGTTTGGCAGGTTCCTCAAGAGCTTTGGGATGCTTAGACTGTAAAAACTGCTGCAGCTATACAGCAAGAGAGGAGTAGCTCCAAAGTTATTCTACAGACCAGATTAATATGGTTATTATTTAGGTCACAAGTAATGAGGTCCCACTATGAGTGAAGGAGACATACAGAGAGCTGTGGCAGTGACTGTAACTTGACATAAGTGCTCCTGCCTGTTCCGCCAAGCCTTCCAGTGATGTCTTGTAGCAGGGCTCCATGTCACTGGATGCAAACACTGGTGGGAGTTTCAGATATCTGTCCATTCACAGACTTAAGCTCTGTCCCTCTCAAGAGAAGTTGCAGGCTGCATTCATCCTAGATGAACCCTGTGTGGCATTTCTGCCTGTCCCAGTCTTCTGTGTAGATGCTTCTCCCACATGAGTACATTCTCTAAGGAAGTGCCATCTGCTTCTCTCTATGTTTTTTTTTTTTTCCCACTCTATTGAAACACCATTAAGAAAGACAGCTCTATCTTCTCTCTTGTTCTTCCCTTTTCTTTTGAATAATGATGTTTTACAATTCACTCTCAATACATCATGCAAGCAAATACAGCAGGTCCATCACCTGACACATCCCACAAGGACAGTATGTGATACAGTCTTCATGTGCTGATTTTCATGCTTCTTTCATGTACATGCAGCTTTAGTACAAAATCAGGTGTTATGGATTTTCACTGTGCAGCCTGGAGTACAAAGAAATTTGTAGCCCAGAAAAAATACAGGAACAACTTAGAAGTAGGAGTAGTCAGTTCATCTATGCTTGACTTGGAATAGTACATCTTAATTTAAAATAATTCCTTCTTTTCAATGCAGAGTCATTGTCCAAATTCTAAAAGAGAAAAAATCTTTGTTAATGAAGATGGCTTAAAAAGGAATTATTTCAACATTTGTTTTTTGAGTATTTAACTATTCTTTTTGCAATATTTTGTAGAGGGGCAAGAAGGGAAGGCTTTATACTATTTAAAAAAATACTTTTCAGCCAGACAGCATTTCTTTAAACTGAAATAAAAAAGAATGATTCTGCTTTACAGTCCTTCTGAATAAAGGAAATATCAAGTCACTCTTTAATATTAAGCAAAACTAGCACCACCATTTCCACAGTGGTTTAAAATGGACCACAGAAGTTCATCAATGATTGCAGTAAGGCTACAGAGTATTTTAATAAGGAGTGTTCTTTGTAATTCAGTAAAAACTAAAAAGACTTTAAGAAGAATTGAGGTTTTACATCATTTTACTTTTTATCTTCAGCACTTATATTGTATAAACCTCCTTTCCATCTCCTGCACTAAACCCCACCAACTACTCATATTTATGTACAACTTCCCAGTTGTTTTTCAGGCAGTGATTGTGGTATGAGGTGGTCTGAGAAGATAAGTTGGTTTTCTCTGATTCCTTTGATGTCTACTCTGATCTGCTTCACAAACCTTTTTTGTGCCTTTAAATTACATGTACTGAACTTAAATAGTAATGTCAGGAGGTTATGAATTAAAACAATATGTACATGAAATTTCCTTTGTATAGCTCCACACAGGAGTTTGTACATTCAATACATTCAATTTAGTTGATTTAGTTTAGTTTGAAAAAATCGTCATCATGGTCTAAAAACACAGGATGTTCAACCTAGGGAAAAGATGAGTTTGAGGCTCTGAGTGAAACATCTGCTGTTGGGAATATGGGCAAGGCATACACACACAGAGGGGTTGTTATCCATCCATCCATCCATCCAATTCCTCTGACATGTATCCTATTATCTTTGTACTGGATGTTAGATTGCTTGTGGAACCCATTTGCAGTGGTTCAATGTAGTCAAGTCTTCATAGACATTTCAGCAAGGAATAGTTAATTAATATAAGAACACAGCCCAGTTACATTTTCTGATGCTTTTCCATTCTTTTATTTTCAGGATAAATATTGTCAAATACAATGAGATGTAGGACATTCCTAAGATGAAGCAATGGGATTTTTAAATTTGTATTTATCCTTGTATATCAAAGCTGATTGTGGAATCATAGTGATACTTTTTTAGCATCATTCCTTTGCGTGTTTCATTAGGTAGTCACTGCCACTTCCTGTTGAGCTCCTTCATACTCTTGAGATGTTCTTCAGTGTGGGAGACCTTGAGGCCCCCACAGGTGAGGAATCTCTCCCTTGGAGGGAGAGCAGAGCTTAAACACTTACTGTGAAGTTAACCCCCATTAGTTACCACTATATGTCCTGGTTCTTCCCTATTGGTCCATTTTTCCATATTCCCATTGGTCCATTTTGGATACTTCATCCCATTGGTTACTTTCTCAATCCTTCCCCTGACTGATCCAAGTTGTAAACCCCGCCCCCTGAGTTATGTATTTAGTCTGTGTGTCTGAGGACCTCAGGGTCCTTCAGTGGTTGTTTCCTGGAGAATAAAGACCTCTGGAAGATCACTGTCTCCTGCCTGTTCCTGTGCCACTTGGGGAAGAAGCATGCCAGAGGAACTGCTAGGAGAGCTGTTTTCACATCTCACCTCTCTGAAATCACTGGGCTACATAGCCAGGTTGCTTTTGCAGCCATCACAACTGAGCTAAATCACAGGGAGTGCCTGTGCGCCCGGAGACCCAAGGCATCCTTTTAAGGGCAGCTTTCCAAGGAAGGTTGCGGCACCCTGAAGGCATCATCGGCCCTTCAGCAGCTGTTGGCGGCACTTCAGTTTTAGGATGGGATCTTTATAATGTCCTGAGGAAAAAGTTTTTTCATTAGATTATTGTTACTTTCAACTGAATGGCTTCGACATCACCAATTGACTACTAGGATGTAAAAGTATCTCAGAGAATTCAGTTGATGTGTTTGTGAGGTTTTGTAAGAATAAGATAAAAAGGAGGGGAAATGAAGAATGAATTAAGGTGTATTTTTGGGTTCTCAATTTCCTTAATCAATGAAAAAGGTTGCTTTGAATTATAATTCCTTCCCTGGTGCCTCATTTGAAAACTTGCTGCGAAATTTTTACAATTTTTCTGATTTTTCATTTCATTACTGAGTAGGGTATAAGCCGTATTCATTGAATATTATTTGCTTCTCTGGAAGACAGAATGATTTTGTCCATAAAATCTAGATTATATGCTTTGAAGTTGCTTTGAACTAGCTTAAATTATCAGTGCTACTTTACAACTAAGAAAATTATATTAAACAGGGTTGTGATAAACATTTTTAAATATGAGGAGTTTTTTAATATTAAAATCCAGTATCAGCTGAGAGGTGTATCTCTTACTGCTAGCTGTCAAGGGAATCAAAGCAGGCTCTATTTCTAATTAAGAGATCTCATTTAGATGAGTGAACAAAAGTGGGACAATTTCATTATAGAGAGTCTTAAATGTACAGAGGAATGGATGGTTAGTAAAGAGGTAGATACTCTGAATCAATGAGGTTTAGTTAAGCATTTCTTAAAATTCCCCTGAAAATTGAGAATATTTTTTAAAATATGTGTCTCTGCTAGATTTTCTTATGCTTTGATTTTTTTCCTAAAGCATTAAAGATGCAATATAAAATGTGAAAGACACCTAACCTTTAAAGGTCTTGTGGGTGGATGCTGACATGAGAATATTGTTTTATTCTTGGTTAAGTCCTGTTGGTTATTTAGGAAATATATAGCTTAAAATACCAAGATTATTGAATCTCAAAAGCTGAAAAAGCAGAAAGATATTTCATCTTTACTTTTCCTGGTGTATGTTGCTTTTAGGCCTTTTTTCCTCACAATTTGAAAATGAATGAAAGCACTAAGAAATCGACTTGCTTTTTAGGGACAGGATTGTGATTCTCTAATTCATACTGGTAAGAATTTTCTTCAGCAAAAACGCTAAAATATATTCATCAAACAAATGAATTATTTGTTAGTCATATAATGTTGTTGAGATGTGAAAAAAGAGCAATTGATGGCATATTTATACTCACAGAACTGCCCAGAGATAACCAGCTAGTTAATTTCACTCAAAAGTGTGGCAAAGTCATGGAATGCTCTACCTATCTTTCTTTGGTTGATTAGTACTGTGTATCATGCTGTAACAGCCCAATATCATAGGAAATACTGAGTTCAATTTGGAAAATATTTCACATATAAGAATTTTACTAGTCCTCTAAATTTTTACCAAAACAATCAGAAAAGTACAATTCGGTAGAATTCAATACAACTGAATATTTCATCGCAGATTTGTACTATGGGATTGGAAGACAGAATGCTTGGTCTTATGTATGTTTTAAATGTATGATGCCTTACAAGACCTTCATTATTGCTTTTTTCAACTGTCAATTAGTAATTGCTGAGTATGATGTTGAGTCTCAGTATACCTTTCTTATTTTATTTATCAAATTGCCATACGTGGATTTACTCAGACAAGCTGGAGATACTCCATAGTTTTGTGAAATTCTAGAGTCAGATACTTCATACTGCTCCTACACGTTTTAAAAGATTTTTAGCCAGTGCAGATTCTCTGGAAAACAGAAGGGGCTGTGCAAACATCAATTTGCTGGTCTTATTCCATCACATATTTTCTGCACTGGTACTGCTGCTCCTCATAGTTATTCAGCTTTAAAAGGTGTTGCTCAGGGATTTAAGAGATGGAGATTGAGCTCCAGTGAATATTAACTGCTACTGGCTGCAGCTTTATACTGTTTAAATTGTATGAATAATCATTGCATTTTATTCTTTAACATTATCTTTGAAAACTACTCACTTGTTTTTTAAATGTCTTTGGGGACATCACTATGCAAGGGAGGTGCCATCTGTCATCCTGTTTGA
Organism: Aegithalos caudatus; assembly: GCA_013389925.1. Classification (NCBI taxonomy): domain Eukaryota; kingdom Metazoa; phylum Chordata; class Aves; order Passeriformes; family Aegithalidae; genus Aegithalos; species Aegithalos caudatus. The sequence continues at coordinate 34,839 of WEIU01024760.1, forward strand.
GACCAGCCCTGCAAATGCAATGCCATCATTTTGTTGCTGTCAAAATCAGAGTACATAATATGTTGATGGGACAAGTGCCTTGAATGCCACCCACTTCCAATTTGAAGGTAACAGATTCCAGACCTAAATTAGGATTCCATGGAGAGAGAGGGAAGCTTATTCTGTGACCTTTACAACTATGACATCACACTTTGGAAGTCTTTCTTCATTACTCTTTCCTCCCTTTTATATTTTTATATAATACGTTATATTTTATAATTTAAAATGAGCTCTTTTCATAATAGCAAGTAGAAGAGAATAAATTCATGAATTAATAGCAAAACCTTAGTTGTTTTTACAGAATTTAAGCTCATTTTAATTTGGGTTCAGATGGCTGGGGTTTCAGGGAAAGATTCTTAAGTGATTAGCAGTTGTTTTTTCAGAAGGTGATACTGCAGTAAGAAATTTACTTTTCACATTTAGAATTAGTAATATAGGTGAATTCATGGCAGATGCAGCAGATCAGTTTTACGTATTTCTAGAACAAAATACTAAAACTGTTTGGCAATAGATGGCTCTTTCTGATCAGTACTTTGTTTCTATACCCACTTTCTGTAGATTCTGTAGATTCTGTAGATTCTTTAGGTTAAGACTTTTCTTGATCCTAGAGATGCTGTGAGGCATCCTATGGAACAGTGATAGTAACAATATAAATTAATAGACAGAGATAGATCAGCCCAGAAGGAAGTGCTTCTCCCTTTGCAGTTACACATCTAAAGAGTGGAGGATATTCACTGTAATGTCTCAAAAAAACCTTAGAAATCCAAAATTAGTTTCTTTGTGAGAAGACTTTCTCACTCCAGTCTAGTGTCTTGCAAGCCACATCTGATTTAAAAATTATAGGATTGTCCTTAAGAGTCGCAGAGGACAAGCAAGTAAATTTGATATTGGAACATTACTTTCTTCTTCATTCTTGGAATCATGCTCTTAATGCATTTGTCCTCCATTGTGACTGAAGTGGACTGTCTTCAGATCTGTCTGCATTCTGCCATGAAGGACCTCAGTGAGAAATGTGTGGTGACTCTATAACATTTGAGCACCAACTTGAAAGTTTAGACAAGATCCAACTTTCTGCAAATAACCAGCACTTTTCTGAAATATTTTGCCCCTTGAAGCATCTTCAAACAGACATTCAACCTTTCTCAAAGAATGTTTTCTTAAAGATTTGAGAAAGAAAAAATGGTTGGAAAGAAACATCAGCTACAGTTTAAATTATTCTATTTTTGAAGTGCAGTAGATTTCTCATCTATGAACTGTATTGGTGAACCACCAGTAATTTGATGAAGGTATGGAAATTGTCAGCACATTCCTTCTTCCTGTTGCTAGGGAAACCATTCTGTGGGTATCTCTGTCTTCACAGTGTCTCTATTCCTTTGCAAATCCATTGGATAATGGAAGTATGACTGAGTATTTTGTATCTTGATAGCTATATCATCATTAAAAAATTATACCAAAACAGGACAGGTAAACAGAATTAAACTAATTATGTCAATTTATCTTCATTATTTGGGGGAGATTTCACAACTAAAACATTCCTAATTTAGTTACAAATAAATTTGATTCTATGTTTGATTTTATCCAAATCCAGAGAAATACTCTATGTTTATTCCATGTATTTTATTCCAAATTTTGTTTGATACTTGCCCATGGGACACTCAAAAAAATATAAAAAACTTGTATCAGAAATGACTCACAAAGATGCTTCTGCTGTAGGTATGTGTAACTTACAATATGTAAAGCAAATGTCTTATCATGTACTTTCCCATAGTAGTACCTTATTAGCAAAAAAGAAGTGTTTACATTTACATATATTAAAAAAATGGGGCACCACCTTTTAAATGTGAAAATATATTCCAGCAGTCTCTAAAGAGTCAGAGAGCCCATTCTGATCAATATGTTGGTGTTGAGTTAATTATGGGTTATAATATGTTGAAAAGCTAAGAGCATTTTTAGGTTATTAGAAAAGTTGTTTATCACGTAAATGCATCGGTTTCAAAGGCTAGAGTTCTAAGAATGTGGTCTTTACTAAAGATTACAATGCTTAAATTCCATGCTTAAAGAAGCAACTTAAAAAAGAATCTGAACTACGTGACAAAACAGAGTGACAGGAAAAACCCGGCCCAGGGGAGAAGGCTGACCGAAAAGGGGTTCCAATCACAGGGGAAAGCAAGCTGGCAAGAGGGTCTCAGCCACAGGGAAAAGTGGATTGGAAAAAGGGACCTGGCCGCAGAGAAAGAGATTCCCTGTTTTGAGCAGTATTCTCCACAGAAGGGTCTAAAGCAGCAAAGGCTACTGCCATAGTGGCAGCAACTGAGGCGGCAGCAACATCCGTATGCAGCAATGACAGTAGAAACAGCAGAAGCATTCCTCAAGCAATATAATATCTGACAAAGTCCTCGCAACAGCTCCCTGGCAGGGTCCCCTGGGAACACCCTGTTCTTTCATGTTGTAGATGACAAGAAGGTGGACTGACCAATTGAGAATCAATTGATCGATACTATTGCTTCCAAAACAAGGAATTTTTATCCATAAACCCTAAATGCATAATCATATTCTAATCTATGTGTTGTCCAATAAACTAAGAACACAATTCTAAACCAATTTCTCTACCTAAATCTAAACCTAAATTTGAAAGTGCGTAAAACTATAAAAAACTATGAAATTTGTTATTAGTCCTTACACAACAACCTACTCATGTAACGTATCTAATTAACATTAAAGATTCTATACTTATTAACATAGAAGTTGTACCTACTCTATCTAGTACTGTGGGCAATATTTTTGTTATGTTCAAGGCTAAACTACCAGGCCTTGAGGCTCTGTGCTAGCTAACAAATTTTTAAGGCACTTAGAATTTATTGGCTTAAAACTAAAGTCTAAACTTCTACTTTGTACTAATGTGGCTTAATATATTTTAATTTTTCTAGAAGTGTTAATTCAACCTTTGTATCTTTCTATTCCCCTGAGGAACCCAGAGGGACATTCACCCTAACACGTTGTCAGGAATTTTAAGCAAAAATATGATATGCATTGATGTAATGTCAACAGAGATTTTATAGTCTCCAAAAATATTCCTGTCTACAGTTGTGGTTATGTTCTTTCAATGTACTGTAAGATACATACTTGTTTGTATATAATTTTGGTTGTATACAGTTTTCTACAATGCAAAATGGCATGCAACACTCTATACTTTCTACATTACACATTGCCAATGAGTTCTTCCTTCATGGTTCTTCAGAAGATTTGGCACCTTAAACTGAAAAATTTTTACTGAGTTCAGTATAAAGTGTTTATCATTAGCCAATAAAAATACTCTATGTGGACCAACAATATTTTGTAGTGGCCTCAGAGAGGTCTGTGGAAAGAAGTAGGAATTTATTATCTGTTTTTGTACACTGAAGAGGGAATATTGATTTCTAGATATATTTTTAAGGATAAAATTCGTTGTTCTGATATTTCTTGCCAAGAGCTTTTCTGCCTCAGACTTTCCTCTGTCCTACTACTGGCCTCCTAATCCCATCTGCTTTTCAAAATCAACTTTGTAGGCTTGGTGTTGTTATGAATAAGGGGTGGTGATTGAAACATGTAAATGAGGAGGAGTTGTTGAGTATGGTGGGGAGAAGTTCTGTTGGGGTTTGCAGTTCTTTTGATATGTACTTTTATTGTTTCAGTATGGTTTTGAACCCTTTTCTATTCTCCCTTTAATCCTCCCCTCCCTTTTTGTTATTACTGCCTGGCAGCTCTGGCTGACAGAGCTTTAAAACATGTGGGGGAGGGCATACACTTGCCCTCCCTTGTAGGAGGCAGCAGGAAGTGGGAGACTCTTGATGCTGGGAGGCCTGGCAAGGTAATGTTGTACCACTAGTCAGGATACAAGAAGGGCTCCACCAATGAAAGGCATGGAAGGACTGATGACAGGCCTTGGCAGGAGCCAAGTGTACATACATATATGAGCAAAGCTATGGACTGTGGGAGGTACCGGAAGGACATATAAGGATTGTTTATGAATATTAATGAGGCTGATGCAATCTCAGGGTATAAAAGACAAGGATACCATTTTGTGAGTTGAGCCTCTAGTGGGCAGAAAGAGTCCCATCAAGCTCCCAGCGCTGTTCTCCTCCTTTGCTTTGTAATTTTTAATGGGTCCAAATTAAATTTTATTTACTCATTCCTGTCCATATAACAGTGTCTTATTATATATATAACAGTGTCTTATTCTTACTCTTCTTAATTGTCTTTCAGGGCTTTGGTAATTCTCCTTCTCTTTTAAAATCTCAGTTCATTGTAACTGGCTTCCTGCAGCATTTGTCTTGAGCTCTTAGTGTCTAACCTCTGGCAGCAATGACCTCCCTCCCATCCTTTTACTAGCAGCTTCCTCTTCATGAATTTATGTCTCTATTCCCTACTTTTTCTTTTTTTTTACCACCAGCTTGTCTCTGCAAAAGGGTCCTTCCTCTTCTAGTGTGAGAAATACCTGGCTTCCTTCTGTGGATTTGTATAGCTACCAGAGGAAGTATCTAATTCTTTTACAGCCAGAAGCAGTCATCACAGAGAAAGGCCCAGACTTCCCTCAGCAGTATGATCATCTGTTACGATGAGTCAGGGGAGGTTTTGCACAGATATCAGGAAAAAAGGTTTTTCAGCCCAGAGCATGGTTGGGCACTGGAACAGGCTCCCCTGGAAAGTGATCACAGCACTGACCATAACAGAATTCAGGAAGATTTTGATGAATGCTCTCAGGCATGTGGTTTGACTCTTGTGGTATCCTGTGAAGGGCCAGAAGTTGGACTTGATGATCCTGATGTTTGCCTTCCATCGGTGTATTCTGTGATTCTACATTTTCTTTTCCCCAATACAATCTTTACAGTCATCTCTATGTTTCCCCCTAGTATTTTCTTTTCTCGTGATATAGTCTTCTCTCTTGATGCTTCAAAATTTGAATTTTGATGACATATTCTACTATCATTATTTACAGAGGGAAATATCTGACTACTTGCTGAAACTATGAAGACTCCTTCTACGGGTGAGCTACCCAGTAGCAGGACAAGAATTGTGGACACTTATATAATTCCTTTTTTGATCAGTGCTTCAGATAATAAATGAAGACAAGAACCATTCTTGGTAAGAAGCAAGGGTGGTTAGAAAAACTACAACTTTTAGGAAATGCTATAAAAAGCCAAAATCCCTTTTCTAATCTCTGGTAAAAAGCTTGCCACATGCTTTTCTCAGAGATTAATTACGTTTTTTTCACATCTCAAAGCATTGACTAATAAACAATTCCTTTGTCTGATGCTCTTTCATCCTGAGAAAGGGTTAAAAAAATCCTCTGTACCATGACAGAATCTTATTACAGAATGAGAAAACACAGCAGAAAATCTTGAGGTCAGGAATTGGAACTGGACAAGTTTTGTTCAGAAGGTATAAAAAGCACAGAAAAAAATAACAGTTGAATTTTTACCCCTGAATAGCATTGAGTTTCTAATTTCTAAATTTATTAGAGTTAAATTTATAGTTTTATATTTTATTTATGCAATTGTATGTTTAAATAAAGTGAACAGCTGGGTGCTGTTGCTTTTAATGTCTGACAGATGCCAAATGAGGTCAGTTCCAGAGTTCGAGTTGATTCATGAGGGTGGGCGCTTGAACTAAGTCCTCTCCACAGTGTACTTAGATTAAAAGGCCAACTTTAAGAGGATTTGGTCTGCTTCACAGTAGCAGCTGCTGTCTTAATTGTCCACAGTTCAGACAGGCAGTGTGATTAATGTGCAACAAAATGTTTGCAAACAGTATAATGCTAGTAGTGTATGTATTTGTGTGGTTAGTTCAGTTTTGCATTTGTTGTGGGGATTTTATCATTACTAGTATTTTTTCTTTAACTAATGGAATTGCTTGATGTGGGATTTTACAAGTTGCTAAAATCAAACTTGTGATAGAAATATCTCCAGTAAGATCTTTACCAATAGTCATAAAAATGTGTGAGTTTTCCTATCATCATGAAGATTTTATTGTTTCTTTTTGAGGAAGGGGAGGAATTTTAAGAGATGAAAAAGGGGTCTTTTTCCATGGATGTATATTTTATTTGAAGAAATATTATCTTCAAATATTCTTTTTGTTTTGGTAGATAGCATCAGCTAAGATGAGATAATTCTAATAATATATGCTAGGATCTGACCCCTTGGGATCTAGACAAATAATGACTCAAAATTGTTTTCTTCTCTGTGGACAACTATTGCCAGTATTCCTTTCCTATATAGAAGCATTTTGAAAGAGACAACCAAGTGATTTCTTGTTATTTCTTCTTGTTCCAATAGGAGAAATGGGAGAAAATGTCATAGGCATGGCATTAACTGAAAAAAGAATTGTCCTACAGCTTCTTTTTGTCTTTGCACTTAGAACCCTCTTCCCTGTGGTAATCTCTAAAATGTAGTGAGTACCAAAAAGTAAAATATGTGGTAGAAAATAGTAGTGTTGAGTTGTGACAGTATTTTTAAGCTAAAATTAAGTCATCTCAGTTTTCAGAATTAATTTCTGAGAGATTTTTTTTCTCATGATAATCCCTAATGGTATATCTTGGAAATTGCCTGTCTCCACTGCCAGAAGGTATGAACAGATACATTTAAGCTGTCAGCAGGAAGAAAACTTTGTGAAGACTATGGATGGAATGTGTATAGGTGTAGGAAATATATATGAATATATATTGATGAGTATGTCTGTCTTCTTTCTTTCCACTCCTGTTCATAGCTACTCTTCACTGAATGCCCTTTGTGGTCACTCTGAACAAAGAATTGTGACCCTCAAAGTCTTGGCCCCATGATTCCTCTGCTGGCTGATGTTGAACAAGTAATTTCTTTATGCCTCAGTCTGTAAAATAAAGATGGCAATTCTGTCATTCAGCATAAAATGTTTTGGGCCTAGAGAGGAAAAACAATTGTAAGAGAGATGCTGGTATTGCTTTTACGCTTCTGATAAAATCATCATGCTCATTTAATTACACAGTAGATCTTTCTAGTTCTCTAAGTGGTTTTACTTAATCTGCTCTGGTTAGATCTGTTAGACTTCACAATGTTACAGTTCCTTTTCATCTAATACATCTCAAGACTTGGAACTCAGTGGCACTGTAATAATGAACAGTAATAATGGTGGTGGTGAGAGCTGGAAAAGTGCTGCTTCTGTAGACAAGTATGAGTTTTTTAAAAGTAACCACATAAGAAGGTCTATAAAAATGCAGGTTCAGAGCCAGTGGAACCAGGCTTTCAGCAGGTATAGATGTGTGTAGTCCTACTTAAAGCAAGCTGTGCCAGAGCCTTCTGAAATGGTTTATTAAATGAGAAAGATGTGTAGCTGGATATAGAGAGTATCACTCTTCCTGTTTCCAGTAATATCAAACTTATATTTCTTTTTTATCCTTTACACAAATACTCACTTGTGGACTGTACATGTTATAGCCCTGAGAAAGTCTGCAAGACTGTCTCTGCATAACCAACCTTTAAGTTTATTGGTTTTCCTCTTATTTTTTTATTATAACACTTATTCTTATCACAGCATTAATTTATGCCATGGCATAAGTCAGTTAGCAAATACAGAAGAATTATTATAGGAAACGTAGCTCCCTCAATATGTTCACTCGTGTCCATTGGTGGCAAATATGATTGAAATTTCCATATCTAGCATATTTTCATTCTAGTATCTGTTGCAGTAAAAATGCATCCATTTGATGTTCAGCAACTGCACTTCACAAAATGAGAACATTTTTACTTAATTGATATGGGCTAATAAGTCATTAACAAGGAAGTTTGAGAAAAGCATTAGGCAATACTTACAAGAGAGTTTGGTTTCTCTTTGAGTGCTGTTTCGTTAAACATGACATTGATGTTTTAAGACTTGCCAGGAAAGGCTTGTCTCTTCTTGACAATTCAAGAATTCTTGACAATTCAATTCTAATTTTTTCCCCTTGTGTTATTTTTGTTTCTTTGCTCCTATTTAATGCCATCCTACTGCTTCACCTAATGACACAAACTAACAGCATTGCAAAATAACTTTCTTATCTAATTTACATCAATATATTTTTCAAATGTCAAATGTTATACAGGCAAGGGCACAAGATACTTAGAATTCATTCATAATTCAAGTCTATTGGTTATAGGGGCTAGGAATAAATTTGATCAAAACTGGAGGATGGGGGCAATGTAAGATTAGATATCATTTTTCAGAAAGATTGCCTCCTCAGAAGCAAGTTTACATACTTCAACAGGAAGTATTAACCTCTTTCCTCGTTTTCAAAAAGTTTCAGTATTTACCATGTATGATGGTTCTGAGAAATACATTAACTTTTGTGATCCCTAAAAACAAACAAATGAAAGAGTAAGAAGAGAAACACACTGAACAGATAAGAATCCAATACTATATTACCTCTCATAGTCTTTTTAGAACTTTATTCCTGTTACAGAATTTATAGCAATAATTCCCAAGTTGTGGTTGAGCCAGGTTTCTTTACCTAGCTTCTAAAAGGAGACAACTGCAATCTCTATTGGTTGTTGCCCAATTAGCCAAAACAAAAAGTGAAATAAATTTTCACAATGATCTGTTTAAAGTTAACTAGCTTATTTTTAGGCTCAGTTTGTAATGGATATTTGGACACAATTAGGTTTTTGGGTTTTTTTTCTGGTGGGGCCCAAAATCTTGTCTGGAGACAATACTAGATGCTTGATTGAAGTGCAATATAAATTGAAAAAGGAATATCTTTTTCTAGGTGAAATTTTTGTACTTGGTCATTTATTTATTTATTTATTTATTTATTTATTTATTTATGAGATGGGGAATGTGCCATGTTTTGTAAAAAACATGTTTCCATATAATTACTAATTCTATGCTTACACATTTGTGAAATACAATATTCTTTTCTTTGCAGTATTGAACAGTAAAACATTGACAAAGTTATTCAAGCTAACATGGAAGGAAGCACGGAATATGCTGATAAGAGTGATTTGTAATGACAGATGGGTAAGCATGTATGTAGAACTACATGGTGGCAAGAGAAGTAAGAGAGAGATCTGCAACAAGGTATTGAAGTATTTGGGGCTTGGACAGCTGCAAAAGGCAAGAGACATTGGATTTGTCTTGAAAATAATTTTAAAAAAACCCCTTTGTCATCAGTTATTATAATCACAAGTTAGGGTAAGATATTTGCAGTAGAAAACTACTTTTCTGAATCTTATATTGAACCCATGGTTTGTTGTTTTGTTCACACCAAGGAAAATTATATCAAGACTGATCATCCTTATAATAATCATGTGTCATACAAGGAATAGATATATGTTTGTGTGTATAACTATTTTAGTACTAAAATATATATATCCCTGTCTTAGGTCTGTGAGGGAAAAATTGGAAAGATATTCTAGGGTAGTTATTTTAAACTGTTCAGGAGTCTATAACCATAACTACATAAATTATTATCTCAAAACACTTCATACTCGTAGATCATAGCATCATTATGGTTGTAAAAAGCCTCTCATATCATCAAGTCCAACAGTTAACCCAGCATCAACGTTTGGCACTAAACTATGTCCCCAAGTATCACATTTCATTTTTTGAGAATATTTCCAGGGATGATAATTTTACCTCCTCTCTAGGCAGCCTGTTCCAATGCCTCAACACCCCTTAAGAGAAGAATTTTTTCCTCAGATTTAATCTAAACCTCCTCTGGTTCAACTGAGGCCATTTCCTCGTCTTGTCACTTTTTACCTGGGAGAAAAGGCTGAATGGAACCTTTCTTCCATCTCCTGTCAGGCAGGGAAGCAGAGAAAAATCAGGTTTCCAGTAAGCCCCCTTTCTTCCAGGCTGACAGGCCTGCAGTGGTCTGGTTTTTCCTTCAAGAACTTCTTGTAGGCAGGTGTTGCATTTGCTGACCTCCAGGCAACCGGCATCTCCCCAGTCAGCCAGGAGTGCTGATAAATGAGGGAAAGTGACTTTGTGAGCTCCTCTGTCAGCTCCCTCGGTACCCTTGGTGGATCCCATCCAGCTCTGAAGACCTGTGCATGTCTAAGTGGTGTAGCAGGTCAATGACCATTTGCCTTTGGATTTTGGGCCTTCATTCTGCTCCCTGTTTCTGTCTCCAGGCTCAGGAGATTGGATGCCCTGAGGACAACCAGTCTTGCTGTGGAAGTCTGACGCAATGAAAGCATTAAGTACATCAGCCTTTTGCTCATCCTTCTNCTTGTAGTCTTCCTGAGTGATCTCTCTCTTCTCAAAGTGATACATTCTCTTTCTTTCCCTGAGTTCTAGTCAAATTTCTCTGTTCAGCCTGGTTTGTCTTCTCTATCAGTTGGCTTTTACGCACATAGGGATGGCCTGTTCCTGCACATTTAAGATTCCTTTCCGAAAGTATGTCCAGCCTTCCAGGGCTCCTTTGCCCTATCTAATTGCCTCCCAAGGCACTGTATTGGCCAGTGTTCTGGAAAGGTAAATGTCTACCCTCCAGAAGTCCCAGGAGGCAGCTCTGCTTTTTCCCCTCCTTACTTCCCCTGAAGCAGAAAACTATGTGCCCAAGATGGCCTCCACCCATCAGATCCCCCTCTGGTCCTTCTTTGTTTACAAACAGCAGGTTCAGAGGGACACCTTCCTTAGTTGGCTCCCTTATCAGCTATATCAAGAAGTTATTTCCCACACTCTAGGAACCTGATGGAACTCTTTCCTTTCTGCGATGTTGTTTTTCCAATACACATCTGGCAAGTTGGAACAGGGGCTTGAAAATTTGAGACTTCTCCCAGCCACTTATGGAATATTTCATCTGCCTCTTCTTCATAATTAAGTGGTCTACAACACAGTTCCACCAGGATATTTATCCTGTTGGTCTTATCCCTGATTTTTACCAATAAATACCACCATCAAGCTCCAGAAAATTAGGCACTCTCTAACATACAGGGCTACTCCATCACCTCTGATTCCTTCCCAATCCCTTCTGAAAAGTTTACAGCCATCCATTGCAGCATGTTAGCTGTGCAAGTAGTACCACCATGTCCCCATCATGGCAATTATGCATATCCTTTCTGCTGTACCACAGGTTTTAGCCCCTCCTATTTGCTGCCTGTGGTGGGTGTGTGGTGTGTGTGCTCTTCAGTTGGGTTATCAATCCTGGGACCTTTTTTTGGTAAAGAAGTTCTAATCCCCACCTGACAATTCTCCAGTGTGACTGAGGTTTATAAGATCAATTACTCCTGCATCCTTGCTGCCACACAAATCTCTGTTGCCTACATCTACTGAGACAGCAGGCTGAAGTATGTTGCTTGCATACTGTCCCTCAAAGTGTTACATCCCACAAATGGGCTTATCTCTAGTGAACTTTTTATCCTCTTCCCCATTCAAGTCTAGTTTAAAGCTCTCTCAGTGAGACCTGTGAACTCCTGAGCAAGTATCCTTTTTTCCCTTTGAGAAGGGTACCTAACCTGTTGCCAGCAGGCTCAGTGTCATGTAAACCAACCTTTTTTGTCATGTAAACCAACCAATCTTTTGCTCAATCTTCTCATCTTTTATAAGAATAGTTTTGTATACTAATTAACTGATTAAGAACAAAATATGTTTTGTGATAATAGAAGAATGCAGTGAAGACTTTCTAATGTCTCAACATTCATGGCTCATCAGAGAATGTGAGATTTACACCATATTTAATTTGGGGAACCAAGTCTATTATGCATATCTATGCATTAAGTTCTATTCATTTATCTTGCTCATTCAGTTCTACTTAGCTTCCATACAGAATTTTATTACCAGGTGATCTAGCTCTGATGCTAAAAATGACATAAAAGAGAGATTGTCAAATCTAATCATCACATGTGTTCTTGGAGAGATGTATTCCTGCTCTACATGTTCTAACACTCTGAACTAAAATTATAGATGATGGCTTGTTGGGGATTGGATATTGTTTCCTTCTGTATGTGGAATTTTTTCTGTTGGGTTGCTTGGTATTTATGGGTACTTGACCAAAACAAAGAGGTGGCCAAGCACGAGTTTTAGAGCTGATGTTTTCTGATAATGGGTCATTAAGGCTCACCAATGACCTGACACATTACATCATCCCATTGTGAGGTGCTCCACCCTGTGAGGGGTGCTCCAAGCATTCCTACCTAGATAAAAGGAGAGGTAAGCACACCGGTTCATGCTGTTTTCCCCTGGATTCCCAGAGGAAGACTGGACCCATCTTGCCACCACTGCACTTTCTACAGGGTCATCTCTACTCCACAGAACTGAGTCTGTTACTCCAGGAGGATTCATCTGGACTGCTTCTAACACCCTGACCAACATGGTGTCAGGTCACATCCCTGACTCTGTCAGGGTTTTCTAGGGTTTTTGTTTGTTTTGTTTTGCTTATCTTTCTGTGCTATTACATTTATATTTTTTAGTATTCCTAGTAAAGAACTGTTATTTCTGTTCCTAAATCTTTGCCTGAAAGCCCCTAATTGCAAAATTATAATAATCTGAGGGAGGGGGTTTACCTTCTCTATTCAAAAGGAAATTCCAGCTTTTGCTGGCAGACACCTGTCTTTCAAAACCAGGATATGGCTCAACATATCAGTAATGCTAAGAATGAGCTTTTTTCTGTCACCTCTTGATGACCCCTTAGTCTACTTATTTAATCTTATAGCGGCTTAACATACTTTTTTGGTTTAGTCAACTTCTAGCATAGATCAGATAAAAAATGATAGCCTAACACATCAAAATTAACTTCATCCATTGGCAAGATTGCAGCAAGTAGAGTGAATATAGACCAGCAAAAAATAGAGCAACTATATATCATAAGGCTATGATAGATAAATATGAATATCGAGAGCTTATTAGTGATATCGAAAGATGTTTTTAAAAGACTAAAACCAAGTCCAAATTATAAAGTGTTTTCTATTCTGAAAAGTAATTATTACATAACTAGGCAGATGTATGGATTTTAATGGCATTAAATAACACTAGTAAATCAATTTTGGAATTATTTTCATATTTTTGGGTGTAAAGAGCTTTCAAAATCATATAATCCTAGGTTATTCGCATAACAGTTATTAGTGTTTTCTCTGAAGAGCACAATCACAGAGCTCTGAGACAACTGTTATGCTGCAACCTTCCAGTATGAAGGTATTCTCATGTTAAAACTTTCTATGCGCTAAGCTCCAAACTGAGAGGAGCATTTTTCAACCACCAAAGTCTTTTCTATTTTTGTCCCTTTTAAGCTCTTTAACCTGCTACTGCCTTAATTCCAACCAATAAAAATAATCTTGATTGATGTGACCAACTTTAATTTGGTGAGAGGGGAGAGCAGAGAAAGGGAGCAATTTCAGGATAATCTGCAAGCTCACTGTAGTAAATTGTCAGTTACTGTGACAAGAAAAAAATGGAGAAATATTGCAGTGTGATCTCATTCGAGATATTCGTTCACCTTTATCTAGCAAGAAAACAGATTAAAGGTCATAAATATTTTCCTAGTCAGTTAGGGCAACTGAGGTACCCCCAGATATGCATTTGTTTATTAAGTCTAAATTATCAAGAGACAGACCAGTTTAAAATATCGGAGAAAAGCAGACAGCTGTGCCTAATAACTATGATTTAAATAGTACCTCTCTGCAGTTGGATGGTATTTTAATTTGTTCAGAGCTTTAAACCTTTAACTGTTCAAGACTCTGCAAGCTTCTGCTTAAAGTAAGCTAGTGATTTTGATTTCCTTAGAGCTGGAGACTTCTACCAGACCTTGTTTAAAACATAATCCTATTTTGAAATTAGAACCAAATCTGAAAAGCTCTGACATTTTCAAAAGCTTTTTTTATGTTTTCTACTTTGAAGTTCAATGTTACAGGGGGGCCAGGAGGGAGAAATAAAGAAAAAAATGAAAAAGGAAGACATCACTAAATTGCCTTTATCTTTTTGGTTTTACCAATCAGTTTTAGTTTTAATATATATTGACATATTCAAAGACAACTGTATTGTATAAATATGTGTATTTGAGTGGACAGGCAAAAATCAGCTGAAAATTAATTGCGAAGAAATTGAAAGTGTAATTGAATATAGATATGGAACTGCTTTATCAGGGATTTAAACATGAGTAAAATCAATTTTCAAAGTGTTAAAATTACTCTTCATGCTAGAGAATAAACTAATTAGCACTGAATGATTTTAGAATGATAAAGTATAATGATTTAAAGGTATGCAGACATCATAAAAAGGAGATGCTTATTCACAGCAAATATGCATTTTTATTTTCCCTCCCTTTTCATATAATAACAATAATATTAGTGATTTCTATGAATTTTGTCTGCAGGAAATTGGGCCTGCAGGTCCCAGTCATGGAGCAGAATCTAGTAGTTTCTCCACACAAGAAATCTTTTTGACTCCCAAAGGGCTTACTTTGCCTCATTATCTTCAGTGAAAGTCAGTGGAAACACACCAGTTGAAACCTGGCTTTGTGTGATGCCAGACACTGTGTAATTATAGAGTCATAGAATCAGAACTGCCCAAGCTGGATAGGACCCCAAGAGATCATGTGATCCAACCTTTCATGGAAAAGGGAGCCTACCTGAGAGGCTTATTTACTATCTTTCATTTCCCAGCCTAATTCTTAATGTTCTGCATCACACGGTGCAGTCTTGGCTCCTGCTATTATTCAAAGGATAGATAATAGCAGGATGGAAAATTACAGAAACAGGATGCAAAACAGCAAGAGGCCACAGAGAATTGAAATATGTTTTTAATGATTAATTGAAACAGAAGAATCAAGTGAGTTTAATGGGACATGCATGTTTTTAACATCTGGTACTTCAAATATCCATTTCAGCCATATGTATGTGAAAAAATGTAGAGGCAAAGATTTCCTTTAGAGAATCAAACCATTCAAGCTAAAGGGAGTGCAAGGCGTATTTTCTTTTAACTGACAAACCTTGTCTGGCAACTTGATTTTGCTTACCAAACAACAAATAAAATAAAAGCCTAGCAATTATGAATAATGTTTGGAAATTTAATATGGAATATTTATCTTTCAGAATATTAACAAACCTACAAAGATCAAGAGAACATGATGGTGGCACACAAATTGCAGAATAACTACTGATCATAGAAGTGAAGAAAAAACTAAAAATTAAAAAACCCATATTGATAATCCAATTTACACCATTGAAACTATTGTCAAGTGCATGATTTTCCAATAGGGATCTGACTAAATAATTGGGATATCACAAATTTGTGGAAAAATAATTACATAAAATTAAGATTTCATTTGGTAATGTGAAAAAATACTTATTATATTTATAGATATTTTAAAAAGTTGTCATTTGAATAATTTTTACTTGCATTTACAATATTGTTTTAAAATTAAAAAAGATTCAAATAGATTTATCTTGAATGGGTAACCATTCTTAAAAACATTCCACAAAACCTTTAATTTATGAAGAGAAGCATAAATTGAAAGAAATTTAAGCAAAAATATCTTCATAATACAAATTTTCCAAAGGATGCTAAGATGAAGACAAAATCTTTAATTCTTGGCTCTCATATATTGACAGTGTTCCCACTCACCAGTTCAGCTGATGTATTGAAGGAATATATTTGAACTCCTCAGTAGTTTGCTCTTCATAGAGATGGACAATGGAATATGTGCTACATTTAGGCATGATCACAGCAACAGTGACTTGTTATCAACAGCTGCAAGACATATCAATTAAGCACAACTGCTACCATAAACTAAGTGTTGTACAAGAATTTAAACCTTCTTCTTTAATTCTAGGGCTTTCCTGATATTTCTTGATGCTATGCTGCTCTTTGAGGAAGGTAGGATATAATACTATTGTCTTCTCTTCACTCCTCCATGTCATGAGTCACTTGTAATGGTCTCTTAGATGTTATGTAGATTAACTTATTTCTTCTATCTCATTTGGGTATTATCGGATCTGCCATAGACTGTTGATTGCCAGTTTGCCATTCTCTACTACTTGTTATGGTTTTGAGAATATCCTCATATTAGTTTTTGTAATTCTTTTGTTTTCCATCATATTTTCTGTAAAAGTACAGGTTTGATACTAATATTCCCTTTTATCCTTACTCTGTGTTTCCTAGGTGGATTGCATCACTTAGGGTAAGACTGCTTTGTGGTTTTTGGTTTAAGGAACAGTAAGATTCAAATTAAGACAGTGGACCTATTTCACAGCCTGGGTAGAGAATTAAGTTTTTGTAAAGGTACAGAACTTCAAAAGCCATTTTTCTTCATGCACGTTTTCTTCCATACATTTTATTCATTCTTCATGTATTGAGAGGCTACCCAGATGATCATGAGATATATTGTTAGGAATGAAGCTGTAGAAATCCCCCTTATTTGGTTTATAAACAAATTAACTCCAGATTGAATGCTGTATACTCAGTTTTTCAGCATCACAAGTTCAATTTTCTGCTGAGAATTTCTATTATGATTCCTTTTCTTACGTGAAAAAGTAGAAGAGTTGTGGATATTCATTAAAATTTTGGCTGGAGGATTCATTAGAGAATGTTATATAGGAGGGAAATGAATGCAAAATATAACAATCTCCTACCTCTGATTCCTTCGTGTCCTTAGTGAAGGAGCCTTTAATTAATCTATTTTTGCTCCCCAATTACCGTTTTTCATTTTGCTTATGCTAATGTATCCTCAGTTATTGCAGCTTCCAAATTAATACTACTGTTGTATGACTACAAACTTTATAGATGATAGATTTATCCTCCTTTGGTTAATACATTACTGCTCAGTGGCACACCACTGAAGAAGAGAGGTTTATAGGGTTTCAGAGAAGCTGAAGTGTTTGTTCAGTTATGCTTTGCTATTTCTAACACTTCTATGATAAATTGACTATGTCTTCAGCTAAGCAATAATGCTAGGTTTCAACGCAGGGATTGGTGACCCTTGTGATAAAAATAAAACCACCTTACTTTGAAGACATAACAGCAGATTATTTCTAGCTGAAAAAAAAAAAAAAAGATCTGTGAAGCTGCTGTGATGCCTGATGCCAATGTAGAACTCCAAGAGCTTAGAAGAGTCTATCTCATAACCACCATGAATATTCATCCCCTGGGATTAGTCAGACATGCAACACAATATGTCATGAAATTACTTTTGTGAGACAAAATGGATATTGGTGATGAATTTGCCTCAAGAATACATGTTTTCATCAAGATTTACTACAAAAGCCATCTAAATGATCAGATTTGAAATACCAGAGTCAAACATCTTTTACATGCCTAACTTGTATGTCAGTGTTTGTAAAAAAACACCAAGGCAAAAATCAAGTTATATTTTTAATATATTTTGAAAGATAGGGCTTTTAAGGAGTTTTGCTCTTTTTTGCTTCTCTGCTGTCTTTTATTAGATGAGATTTTTCTTAATTTTCCTGTTGTAAGTATACAAATAAATTGTTTTACTGTCTTTACACAAGATTTCCTATTGTTGTCCTATTCCTATAGTTGATTGCTCTCTGATTACCTCCTTGAGCTATCTAGAAAATTTCCAAAGCCTTTCCTTATTTATAAAGTTACCTCCACCTAGACTTCTTTCATGAGCTGGAATATTTATTAATACAAATACATATTCATCAGTACATATTTGGATGGAGAAGTGTGAAAGTAACTGTGAAAGCATGTGGAAATATAAGGCATATAAGAAATCCTTTGTTAGATGTTAGGTTTCTTTCTTCTTTACTCATAGAAATTTTTTCCATAAGTTGCTAATAAATGATCTATTGGGTACTTATAGGTTGTCCTAGGGTGACTTTATGATGCTTGTATTCCCAATTGTCTGTTTATGTTGGATGCTGTGTTCTGTGCCTTTAAGACTGGTTCTGAGAGTGAAGCAGGGAGAAAGAAGCACACAGTTTGTTTTCAGAAACTGCACTCACTCCTCCACATCCTTCTCCTGGACTGTATTTTCTGCAGCATGGACAGACAGCAGGACAGAGATGTCCTTTGCTTTCAGTTGGTTTTAGCTAGCTGAGGCAGAAAAGTTCCCTGGACTGTTTTTTCTTTCCTTTTTCTTGGAACTGTTTGAACCTGTTCTGGACTGAAAACCCAGAAAAACACAGGGAGTTCACACCTGTGGTCCACTGGGGCCTGGATCATAAGAAACTGAGCAAGCTGAGCTACACCCCATAACAAGGACTTTTTGAATTTGCCATCTCTTCAGAACAGAGAGGTTTTATTGTTTTATATTATTCATTTTTTTTATGGTTGCGGATACTTTGCTTGTTAAAATAAATAGTTCTTTCCACTTTTCTCCAAGGCAATCTTTTCCCAAGCAAGTTGGAGGAGGGGCCTCTTGAATTTGCTAGTCTGAAGGGACCCCATTCTGAGGTTTTCGCCCAAATTTTCCCTAAACCAGGACATAGGTCCTTAAGGACAACAAAATAAATGGCTAAGGTAGAAAGAGGAGTATAGCATCTGGCTACACTTCTTTTGTCTCTGGGAGTTTCTCTCAGAGGGGGAAGATACCACAAGTTTTGGGGGGAAGTAAAGGACGAGATTGGGGACAGCTGCTAGCTCTCACTCTCAGAATTGGAAGACCAGTCAAGCTGTTGCTTAATGCAGGGAGAATTCACTATCACCACCAGAGTCCAGTCCTAGGGGTCTATCACCATCTTCTTGTGTGCCCAGAAATCCTGAGCTCACCTTTTCCTGCCCTGATGGGAGCCTGGCCACTGATGTCCCACACCTGCCACTTCTCTGGCACTGCTCTGGGTCTTTTCTAGGCTGCAGCCCTACACCCCCTGCCCTGCTGGGACATACTGGCAGTTCCAGCTACCACCACGGAGCTTCTGATACATCTCATCCACTGGCCCAGGATTTCTGCTCATTCCTCCCATTCTAGCTTGGTGCTTCTGAGAGTCCTGCAGGGGCACTGGGATCAGATTGTCCCAGGGTTTTGTGAAGCAAAGCCTCTCCTTAATGCCTTCCTGTCTCAGCTGAGAAGGCTGTCACAAGGTTCCTGGTTCTGCTTTGTTGTTGATGCTGTATTTGTTGTTTTGTTTGCCTTGATATATACATACTAGTAAAGAACAGTTATCCTTATCCTCATGTCTTTGCCTGAGAGCTGCTTAATTTCAAAATTATAATCATTCAGAGTGAGGGGATTTACATTCTGCCTTCCAAGGGAGGCCCCTGCCTTCCCTGGCAGACCCCTGTCTTTCAAGCGAAGACATCTTTAAAATGCAGTGAGACTAACCTTTTTGATATAAACCAGAATCCTTCCCAATCCCAGCATTGCTGAGGGCCCAAGTCAATCAATTAATCTAATATAAACGATAGTGTTACTGCAGGAAAAAGTTAGTTTGTGTTTCAATAGAGTGTATACATTCAGATTTGTCAAGGTATGTTTTTAAAATATCCTTTTCGTGTGATTTTGTTTGTTTTTAGAGGTAGAAAATATATGCAGTTCAAAAGTCACCTTTTTAATTCATAGATGTGACATTCAGGTGATGTACAGAAAATATTTCTTTTCTTGTTGTGTTAGAAGATAAATGTGAAACCACAGTGAGATTCTCCTTCTGTTGCAAAAATTTCTTGTTCAAAAATGTCTGTGCAGTTGGTTGATAGTTCCAGAGCAGTAGAAAAAAACCCAACCTTTTTTTTTTTACTTCTGGCATTAAGGATGGCATAATGCATGTTCTTGAATATATTCAGCACACAGAAAAGCTGTGAGGAAGCTGTTAGCAGTAATGAACTGCACTAAGTTTGTTGAAAATGACAGTTTGTGTGGATTTCCTCACAATATTTGCTACTTCATTCGTAAATCATGGTACAATAATTATTTCTTTTAGTTGCAGTGTTTGTGCTCACAGACTTGTTTAATAATTCAAAAGAATTAGAGTAAGATATTTTACTTTCTGTTAACTTCTGCAGAACATGCAAATGATCAAAAACTATTACCTGGATTACTCCTGAATATACTGTATTTATCTCAAGATTTAGATTATTTCTGAAACTAGAGAAATTTTCCTGCAGTAAATGCAGAAACTAGCAACAATTATTCCTTTAATTTAAATCCTGTAATACTGAAATGGTAAAATACTCTGATTTCCTATCCCATGAAAACCTTAATGTAGACCCAAAGCAGTAGAGGTCTACAGAGAGATTGATTTTAGAATAACAATGCAATGTAGAGATATGTGGGTTTGGTATGAGAGCTGAAGATTTGAAAGGTAGGCATACAAGCTGCAGGGCAGAGATGGAATTATAAGAAATGAGACTTAGGCTGACATTGGGAATTTTGTGGCTATACACAACTCTCCAATAGTCTGTGAAAGACATGCAGACATGGACCTGAGGAAAACCAGTTTCAAGGGTACCAAACAGAACAAAATAAAAGCATTCAAACAACATAAAACGTATAACAAATAGGAAATTTGTGTGTGATGTGCCCAACATTTTAAAGCAACCCTAAGCAAACTTAACTTTGAGGAACAAGAAGCCATCAGCATCCCCAGTAAAGGACTTGACATGCTGTCAACTTGAGGAACCCTTCACCTGCTCAGACAGACTGAAGCAGTGCTTCCAACCCCACTCAGACAAGTGCCCTTGACTTTGCACACAGAGGACAGGGAAGGGCAGGATTTGCTAAATTCAGATTATTAATTTAAATGGCATTAAATAAAAGGGAAACCACTAAATGTGGATATGAAACCTTATGACTGAAAATTTAAATAATTTTAATGAATAGTGATATTGTTAATTATTGTTCTCATGGTTTGACACTGGCCAAACACCAAGCCACACAAAAAAAAAAAAAAAAAAAAAAAAAANAAAAAAAAAAAAAACAAAAAAAAACCCCAAAAAAAAACAACAACCCCAAACCAAGAAAAGCCGCTCACTCACTCTCCCCTGCCACAGCTGGGCAGAGGAGAGAGAAACAAAGGGTTCACAAGTTGAGATAAGGACCTCAACAAAATGCTCCAAGGGCAAAGCAGGCTCAGCTTAAAGTTACAAAATGAGTTTATTACAAACAAAATCAGAGAAGGATAATGAGAAATAATAAAAAAAAAGAAGTAAAATAAGTCCTTAAACCCACCTTTTCTTCCCCCAACCCCTCCCTGTTTCCCACTGACAGAGCATGGAGACAGGGGGTGGGGGTTTTGGTCAGTTTGTCAACTGAGTTCTTCTTCCTCTGTTCTGGGAGAGGAGTCCTTTCCCTGCTACACTGTGAGGTCCCTTCATATGGGAGACAGTTCTCTGTGAACTTCTCCAGCATGGGTTCACTCTCACAAGTAGTAGTCCTCCCAAAGATCCTGCAATGTGAGTCTCTTCAATGGGCAGACACTCCTCCCAAAACTGCTGCGAGGTGAGTTACTCTTCCAGAGGTGGAGTCCTCCAAGGACAGGCTGCTCCAGCTGGGAAACAGGGTCCCTCTCTCCACTGGGTCTCCTGCTGAATCACAGCTCCCAGGAAGCCTGGGCACTGCCGCCACCATGAGCTGTGAGTGGATCTCTGCATCCCCTGTGGATCTCCATGGGCTGCAGGGGGGACACTGCAGCTCCTTCACCATGGCCTCACCACGGTCTGGAGAGGAATCTTGTCTCTGGTGCCTGGAGCACCTCCTCCCCCTCCTTCTCCACTCACCTTGGTGTCTTCATGTTGTTTCCCTCATGTGTTCTCACCTTTTCCTCTTCTCTGGCTCGCAAAAACTTGTGCCCATTTTGGTTTTATTTTCTTCTTAAATATGTTATCACAGAGGCATCACCAACATCTCTAATTGACCCATCAATGATTGGCTCTGCTGGACATGGTGGAAGCTTCTAACAGCTTCTCACAGAAGGCACCTCTGTGGCCCCCAGCTATCAAAAACCAGGCCATGCAAAACCAACACAACTGTCTATATATATATGTCATTTTCTGCAATACCTAGTCTTGCAATACTACTGCCATCACTACTAGTAATTTTATTGGACTGCTAAGATTGCAAATACACTAGCAATATGTTCTTTCCTTTATATATGGGGTATGTTTCTTTTTCACCCATAAGAAGATTCTGAATGTAGGAAAAACACACATACCTTTTCCTTTGTCATCTCTGATCTTTTGAATCGGATGATGAATGCATTCCACATAGAAAAATCCTGCTGTTAGACTTAAAACCATTGTTGTCCCTAAAATGTTCATCACATATTTCATATTATATGTTTAATTGAACAGATGGATCAACAGCTGTATTGAGCAATCTTCCTTGGTTCAGCCAAAGGCAGCATTATAAATGATATCCTTGGTGGCTGTCTCTCCTTTTAGTAAGACAAAATGTGACGGACAGTTTAAATTGAGAAAGAGAGATAACAAGTGGCTCTTGAGACCTTAGTTTATCTAATAAGAGGGAAAATCCAAATAAAGGGAGCCAGGTCCATCTACTGTAGACCTGGAAACATAAAAGACTCCTTTAAAGTGGTGGGTTTTGTTCTTTCAGACAAAATTCTATATCAGAGGATCTTTTATGTGTACTTTTGTCAGATAGAGAGGAACACCAGTGAACAAAGATGCTCCCTCAGTATCTTGATTAAGGCCTTTAATTAGCAATCCAGCTTGAAATACCAGATAAGATATTGAATAGGGATGGACAAGGCAGAGATGCACATATTGTCAGGTGAAACGGAGATTTATATCCCATCAGTGGCATTAAAGCTGCTGTGCTAGTGTTGCATTATTTTAGAAACAGAGACATATTCATGCCCAATAAATTAGACATTTGATCTAGATCCCTCTTCATTTCATTCCACATTTATTATTGCCTCTTCTTTACAATTGATGAGCCTTAAGTAGATCAGGTTTCTGAAGAAGCCAGCTGCAACACTGTACACTCTGATTTACTTAAATTAATAATCTAAACATAGCAAGTCCACTAAGGCACTCTTGCATGAAGCAGTGAAGGAAAAAAGAAAAAAAAAAAAAAAAAGGAAGTTGTTAGACTGGAGAAAAGGGTATTCAAGGTCAGGTCATGCAGAGAGTTCTACAGGATTTGTGAATGAGCAGACTCTCACTGTTTTCTGTCATGGCTTTTGTAATTGTGAATTGTAATATGGTCTCTTCTGAGTTTACAACCACAGATGTCTGTAGCAAGGATCCCTCCTTCAATTTATGTTGATTAGTTTCCTACCAATTTCATTATATTTACTTCTGTGTTAAATATAACCTTAACAAATTGTACTTGTCATAAATAAATTCTAAATTGCAGAAGTGTCTCAGTCTACAAAAGCATCACTGACAATTTAGAAGCAGTCAGCTGTCCTCTTCATGGAAGATCTGGATCTGGCCTGAGAGCAACTCTGATGACTGGTTAGTTTCAGTGATATTTTGGTTGACTTTGCAAACTTTCAGCTTCAGGTTTACTCATTACTTATTAACTCCATCACTGGTAATTTTCCTAGATACATGTCTATATCATCATGGTATGTGTCTTAAGCTTCTTCTCACTGAAAACTTTTCTCTAAGCTTTTCTACTGTGATGGAAAATTCTACAGAATTTCTCTCTACAGTGAGCATATTCCATTGTTTCATTATGTGCACTGTTATAAACTGTCTTCATAATACCAGAACATCCTGCACTTTAGCTCACCATTTCATACTTGCATAGAAAAATGACACTTTCTTCTGTTGCTTTGAAGGAGAGTGCTAAAAGAACTACAATTCCTTAAGACATGAATTCTAGAACTTATCAGACCTCTTCTAGGCTTAACAGTTAGTTTCCTAGCATTTTCTTATACATAGTCATTCCTGTCAAACACAGCTGTTCCTATTCACTCTAGGCATATAATGGTTTATTTATGCATTTTCTGAAACATGAGATCCAAGAGAACTACAGAAGTGTTATGAAAACTTGTGCCATATGTCCTGCTGAGAATGTGCCATGTGTCCTGCAGAGGACAGAACCATGTCCTTAGTGAACTGTGGTACATTTTTTTCCATATAGATTTTCTAAAATGGTAAGATTTGAGTTTGTCCTCATCCCCATTGCACAGCTAATCCATGATCCTTGGCACCATGACCCCTGAATGGGAGGCTGAGATTTTCTTTTGTAGTTGAAAATCCTTGGGTTTTTAGATTAATAGAGATCAAGAAAAGAGCTTTAATATGCAGTGGTTATATATGCATTAATTCTTCATAGATTTGTAGCAGCACAAATTTATCTGGAAATTTGTGAGATTTCAAGGGTAGTCTTCACTTTCTGTGGGAAAGGATGGCTTAGGCTATTCCCTGCCATATTATTAACGGAATATGATTATGTTATTGATTCCAATATTAGAATTATAACCCAAATTGCTCCATTTGTTGGAGGGAAACTTGAGACTAATTTCTTTTTTAACATTCAAAAATCAGCTTTCAGAGCTATGTAAAAATGAATTACTGTTGTTGCATAGTAATATGATTGATATGGTAATGTTAGACTGATTAATAATTTTTAATAGTTGCCATTTCCAAATGTTGAGCTATTACCAACCCCAAATAAAACTCAGACCAACAAAACATAAGAACTCCCTCAGTATGCTCCTAAGGCTCGGCCTTAGCTTCTGTACTGCATCTACTTTTTCTCGATCCACTGGTCCAGTGCGTCCAGATCCCTCATCCACTGAATGGATCACTTTGCTGTAGAATGACATCAAGCAGTACCTGCCTTTCCCAAACCCATGCTAGCTGGGCCTGATTGTCTGACTCTTCTGCATGTATCTTTTGATGGCACTCAAGAGGATCTGCTTGGTAAACTTCACTGGCATCCAGGTCAGGCTGACAGGCCTGCAGTGGTCTGGATTTTCCTTCAAGAACTTCTTGTAGGCAGGTGTTGCATTTGCTGACCTCCAGGCAACCGGCATCTCCCCAGTCAGCCAGGAGTGCTGATAAATGAGGGAAAGTGACTTTGTGAGCTCCTCTGTCAGCTCCCTCGGTACCCTTGGTGGATCCCATCCAGCTCTGAAGACCTGTGCATGTCTAAGTGGTGTAGCAGGTCAATGACCATTTGCCTTTGGATTTTGGGCCTTCATTCTGCTCCCTGTTTCTGTCTCCAGGCTCAGGAGATTGGATGCCCTGAGNTTCTTTTTTTCTTTTTTTTTTTTTCTTTTTGCAGCATTAACCAGATTATGTTCTAATTGGGCTTTGGCCCTGCTAGTTTTCTCTCTGTGTAGCTCACAAGATCTTTGTAAACCTCCTAGTGGCCTCTCTCTTCTCCTTCTTTCCTTGAGTTCTAGTCCAATTTCTCTGTTCAGCCAGATGTCGTCTTCCCTGACAGCGCATCTTTCAGCAACCGGGGAAAGTGTTTTATATTTCCTTCTTGAAACATGTCCAGCTTTCCTGGACTCCTTAGTCCATCTGGATTACCCCTTGAATGTTCAGTCAAGAAATTTTCCAAAAAGAAGTTTTTATTACACGATTTTACTATTTCCTCTGTTTCTGTGTTACTATAAAATTAAATTGAGTTGCCGTTGGCCATGCAGCTAAGCATACACTGTATACACTGGTCTTCTTGTTATGCACCTCTCCATCTGCATCACTTTCTGGGGATGCCACTCTTCCTACAAAGCAAATAAAACATGCCCCTGCTCCTAATCCAGGCAAATCAGCCAGATGATAGTGCTGCCTGGGACAATACAGAGACCTATGGAAACAGCTCTGCAGAATTGCAAAGGCTCTGAAATTATCAAGTAGTAATGTCCAAGAAAGGCTACATTTTGGCATATGTTTTTTGAAGCTCTGTAGGCTTTTTTTTTTAATGTATGATCTAGTCTTTAGCATAAATATGATGGATTTGAGGCAAAAAAATGTTAGAGGGTCTTAGCGTGAATTTTGTTTTCTGTGTTTCGTACAGATCAGTGCATCACACTAGTAATCAAAATATCCCAGAACAAACCTTGACTCAATTTCCAGAGAAACATCAATACTCTATTACAGATGAAGGGAAACTTCATGCTTGTTTATTAAAAATTTTTACTTTCAACAGAAAAAGGACAACTGGGAGGTAAAAAAGTTAAACGCATTTTCTTTTACAAAATTAAAAAATAGCTAGCTTTAGTTAACCATCACAAAACAGCAAAATCTCTACCAAATTCAGAGTGCAGAACATTTGCAATTAGAGGCCTTTTTTTTTTTTTTTAAATGGAGGCAAGCTAAAAATATGCTTTGTAAAGAGGATTAACAGGAGTCTTAGGCGTGAAGAACAAATTTAGCTTTGCATCAGTGACCTAAAATAGTGTCTCATAATTTAAATAATTTCTCTAAAAAAGGATATAGAGAGACAAAGAAAGAGAGAGATCACATTGCTTGACTTTGCTTTCCTTCTGTCTCTAAGGACCCAGATCTAGCTTAGGTTACTAGAGAAATTAATTAGGCAATCTTAACATGTTCCCCAGTGGACAATAACTCTCCTGTACTATTTAGCAAATACTTAGTTCAAAGGAAGGCAGGTATCAATGATTTTGGAAGCTGAATCACTTTTCAAAATTCCCAGAAGTCTTAACCTCAAAACTGGCCTGGTTGCTTGTTCTAAAGAGTAAACTTCTTCTCACCCTTTCACAACCTGACAATTTTGAATAATCACAGTTGAAAATTATTATTTGTCATATTCTATTTTGGAGTCAGAGCTCACTAAAAGTGCATTGCCTTCTAGGAGGGCATGACCTTTTGTCAACATGTCCAACAGGTGCATTTCAGAGTTTGTGTACAGTCCCTAAACACTGTACCTCAGCTGTGAAGGGACAAAAGCTGCATGTCGCTGCAATGACTGTGGGAAATACATTGGCAGGAACTTATAAGCCATTTAAGCCCAGGATATGCTGTAAAGCTCATAAAAGAAATGCAGTATCAACCTGGTTTCTGGATCAGAGAATTTTCAGCAGTGCTTCTGAATTTATATGAACCAAATTACTAATTTTTTTGAGGTTCATCTATCATAAACTGTCATACAGAATTACACTATAAATGCAGCAGGCTGGAGGGAACAGATCCCAGCATGGGAGATGGAAAATATAAGGATGAGGTCTGTTTTTAAAAATTATTTTGTATTTATTGCATTGTCAAAGAAGGAAGGATCCTGAAAATAATTCTGGGGTTTCAATTAATTTATCCTAAGTTTTCTCACATGTGAGCTGGCTGGGCCAAAACCCAACATAACGTAGCAACTCATTTCTACCTAACAACAATTACTCTACAGTAAGTTCGTTTTGAAAAAAGTTTCCAAAAGAAATTCCCTTTTTTAATGCTAAAATCCTCTTAATATTAAAACTTCTGCATTGAAAAAGTATATATTGTTTTAGGGAAAAATTCCAAGTAATCTCCAATATCTGTATTTATTTTTTTCATGAGACATACACAGAAAAAGATTTTACATTTTATTTTTCATCAGTGAAAAGTAAAATATAGACAAAACTAGGTTCTTACAGATTTCTAATTTTGCAGAAGAAAATTTGTTTTTTCCAGGTACACGGATTTTGTGAGTACTGGAGAAAGAATAACAAAAGAGAAGTATATGATTAATTTGATGCATCACCTGTTACAACCATGAAGTGATGCCCGTGCATAGCCATCATAACATTGACATATAAACAATGTTGCTAAAACAGCTAACGTGCTTACAAAATGATCAGCACGTGTTTAGATTTTCATGCTTTATGGATCACATATTAATCACTGTTTTGTTAAGACAATGCTTAAATAGAGCTTTTTATGAAAGCTCATAAATCTGCTGCAAGAACATTTAACATGAAAGAGATATTAATTTAGTTTCTATTATCCTCAGACTGCAACAATCCCTTCCAGTTATGCTTCTATGAATAGCTGTATGTCTGTGTCAAAGATAAGTTTTTTTCTTCCTTTTTTTCTTGCTTGCATCCTGAAGTTAACATGTAGAAATTGTAGCAATCAATTACTATACTCTTACTTAAGCTCTTATTGGGCCAAGTCTTGCTCTACCTGTGGGCTCCTGTTTTATCACTGCTGGTCTTGTGCCTACAATCACTCCATTACTGTGTGGCCTTGATCTGCTTCCCTGCTCAATCCTTTTTTAACTTAAATAAGAATTATACTGTGTATAGTATTTGAGAGTTTGTGATACATTGGCTATTATCTGTGTGACCTACTTGTAGCACTTATGTGCTGTTGATGATATTACTGAAGTAATAATTAGTCATAAATTTTTGATTCAGGACAGACGGTTGACTTTTCAGGTCCTTGTTAACATGAATTGGAAGAACTCTGACATGTTTTAGCACTGTTAGTATCCTGGCTTTGCAGATAGGGAAGCTGAACATAAATAACATAATTGACTGTTCCCAGATTATATCCTAAATTAATGATCAAGGCAGACTTCTTACCATCTAGAATTCTAGTTCAGTTTTGACCTTCAATGTCAACTATCATATAATGATCAAACGCATGTGGTTCATATCATCCTAGCTTGATGATTGTCTTAGTAAACAATAATATCTAGAGGGGATGGAGTATTTATGACTAATTAATTAGTCACTTAGTGACATGATGTCAAAAGCAATTTTTTAAGGAAAAGTAACACAAAGACATGACTAATTATGTAAGTGGTATGACTGTGTGGAAATGCATGGACATTTAAATATATACAGACAATATATTTATTGAGAAAGGATGTTACTAGTATGTTGTAATTCACAGCTCTGTCTCTGGTGCAGCCCTGCCTGGCTGTGCACCCAGCAGCCCTGGCTGCGTCACAACAGTACCTTTGTGTGGGTCATCTGCAGCACCGATCTTTTCTCTGCTGTAAGGCCGTGATCAGAAGGAGAGGCTTTTTCGCTTCTCGTGGGTTTTGGGAGCAGGTCTTTATTTTGGGGTACACAGGGGAGTTCCCTCGACCCAGGTTTGGAGTTTCCCCAGAGAGCGAGAAAAAGCCCCGACCCTGAATCCTGGGGGGGGTTTTACCAGTTCCATTCCAAGGGGGTGGGTACAAGTACAAAACCAATAGAACAAAGCCATGTATACATTCCAACATCATTGCAACAACAAGAACAAATCAAGCTAAATTGGGGTGGGGACATTGGGGTGTCCACCAACCCCTGTCCATGCACTAGACCTTGGGGGATGATTTATGGATACAAGTTACAAAGGATGGGAAGGGGATGATCTCAGGGTGGGGGGGACCAATCTGGGCAAAAGCCTGGGTTGTCTTGGAAACCCTTATCAACTTCTGATAAGTCCAGGGGGCCTAGCTTCCTCACTCTCTAACCAGCTAAGCTAAAATTACAGTTTACAATAAATGCTATCCTAACACTTATAAAATAAATCCACACAACACTACACTAGTTGTGTATCATTATAACTATTACTATCTAGTAACAATTTCCCGTTCCTGTCATTTGAAGTTGAATCCTTGCAGTGCATTTTCTGAAAAAAAACCAAAAACGCATCTGTCAAAAGAGAAATAAATAGCAAATTTCAGGTTCTAACCAAAGTAGAACAGAGAAACTCTTGGCAAATTTTCAAAGTACATAAACTAGGATGCTATCCCCATAGCAGTACCTCTGGTGTAACTATACACAATTCAGTGAAAATTCTAACTGAATTGAGATACCATGGGCTGAAATTCTCTAAAGAGCATTTTCGAATGAACTTGGAAGTATGAGGTATAAATCCTTAAGTGCATGTTACCAAAATTTTCTCCTAATTTTGCAAATTCCTACCCTTTCATCTGTGAGATTCCTCTATATTCACTCATTGTGGCCATCCTCAGAAGTCTTGTCAGTCTTCTTCATTCTTAGCTCTTGCTTACCCATTCTTGATCTGGAAATAAGACAGTACTATACCTAAAGAGTTCCAGTTTTCAGATCAGTTTGGAGAAACACTAAAGGATCTCTTCAAGTTTGGAGTTGGTGCAAAATAGCACTTTCATACAAAAGCAGGGCCAAAGACAGGCAATGAGGCAATGCATCAGATTTGTTGGGGAGGAGGTTGCATTTTCATGTGGCATAGTGAGAGTTTTGAGTCTAGCTTAACTAGGTATATTTTTTTCTGCCAAGGCTGTGGAAGAAAAGAAAGCTGAAGAAGGAAGAGAAGAAAGCTGTTGGGCCAGGAAGTTTTTTTTTGTTTTTTTTGTTTTTTTTTTTTTTTTTTTTTTTTTTTTTTTTTTTTTTTTTTTTTTTTTTTTTTTTTTTTTTTTTTTTTTTTTTTTTTTGTTTTGTTTTTGTTTTTGTTTTTGTTTTTGTTTTTGTTTTGTTCCAATGGTTTCCTACAGAAAAAAGAATTGGCTTCTGGTTCCTTTTCCACAAAGTCATTATTCATTTATTCAACAACTCTTTCATCTAAAACACATAAAGGTGCTATCTACCTTTGCATTTCTATAATGTGTTTATTAAGTTATACACGTGGGATTAATCTACTAAGGGATAGGAAGACAGGAAAGCCTTAGTCTTCATCTTCTGCTTCTCATTATAGGACTATAGTCATTGGTAATCCCAGGGCTTTTAGAGAAGACTCTTTTCTATGCTGGAAACACCTCTATTACTAATTTTCCTAGAAATACACTGGTTTAAGGCCTCTGAAATGCCATGGCCTGGTCCAAATCCTCTCATCCTCTCTGCAAAGAGATGTTCCAGCTATGGTATGCAAACAGTGTGACTACATTTTAACAATATAATGCATATTGCATTAGCAGTTATTTAGAAGGTGCCATGGATCTTCCTTTTAGGAGTCACTGACTGATAACGAGTGAAAATCAGTAGAGGTGTGTAAACTTCAGTGTTAAAATTGAAGTTTACACTTAAAATTGACAACAGTGAGTTGTCTTCTGACTCTTAAATAATTCCATGTACTTGGTCTGATTCCTTTAAAAACTACACTTTTGTTTCATTTAGCAGCTGCTTACTAACCTGGGCCTGAGTATACCCTTATGTAAGATCATTGATGAGTATTTCTCAGCCTTATATTTTGTGAAAAGTTGTGTTTTCTAAAAAAGATAGCATAAAACAGTCATAATTTGCTTTGCACTATCTACAGTAAATGACTGTCTGCACCCTGGGAGATATATTATTTCTTACTAGATACAGTATGTTTATTGGAAACTCAGAAAGTTACAGACGTGTCTCCAGATGACACAGCTTCTCTGCTGCTGATACTACATAGGATCGTTGGGTCTCATACAGCAATTAGTGACCAGTAACAAAATTATTAACCCATCACAGTATTATCAAGAATTTTCAATTTCATTGTAGCAATGGGGAACAAAGAGAAGGACGTGCATCCAAAGGAGATCACTTTGTTGTAGAAACCACCCCTCTTTTATACCTTTAATCTCAACCAGACAAACCCAAAATTTTACAGAAGTACACCCATTGACTGGTTCAGCTGGTCTGCTGTCCACAAGTCATAACTCTCTCTCACCCCCAACCAACTTCCAACCATCCAGCCTGCAGCTGTGCCTTCCCAACAGGGCCTTCTGGTGATCCTTAAAACTTTAACAATTATAACCCCATATCCCACATCTCATCATGTTAAATACTGCTGCAACTGAAACCTGTGCACTTCTCCTGCTCATTTCTGATGGACTGCTACAAAAATTGTAAACACAAAAGGTTACTGTCTGTCTTGTTTACAAGGATATCCAACTCAGCTATCCTATATTAGTTGAGAAAATGACACTATACCCCATTGACATGGTATTTGAAATGAACTGAAGTAAAGGTGTTCCTGTATTATAAAGGAAGAGACTTTAGTCCAAAACTGTAGGAAGAAAAAATAAAAAAGTTGTCACATGCAACGTTATTGGTGTCTGAGCTCCTTTCAGAAGTATTAGGAAGATCCTAGTGAAATACAAGAAAATGTAGCCAAAGGTACCCAGGTAATGAGCTGCCAAGGTATGTTAACAGAGAAGACATTTCAGGAAGTTCACTGCAAATGAACTGAATGAAATGAAATGCAGAATGCCACAATGAAGATACTACAAGCGTGAGTTTACATAATAGGACAACAGAAGCCTCTTTTTGGCTCACTCTGCACAGAACAAATCTATATAGCGCTAAGCAAGGCCTATGGCAAGAACTTGTGTTTAAGCCATGTAAAGTCTTTTTCAAAAGCTAAGAATGTATTGGAGAGCATAACTTTAAACCAACATCTGTGCAGTCAATACTGTTCAATACATGGGCAATTTTTTAATGCTATATAAAAGGTTTCAACCTTCAAAAAATTCTGAAAATGTTTAGTGTATTTTCCCAGGTGGATTGAAAGGTGCATGGTGAGGCAGACTGCAGGTGAAGTGCTTTTTGCAATACTGTCCAAGTAAAAGTTTTTTAATCTAGGGAAAATGATCCTGCTCACGACACATAGGGCTGGTCTAGATGATCCTTAAAGATCCCTTCTAACCCAAACCATTATATGTTTCTATGATTTTCCTCTGATGTAAAACCCTGTTCATTATGAATGGTACTACGTTGTCTCATGTAAGCATATTAATGTCATTCTTTCCTCAGGGAATTATTTAAACAGTCCTTTCTCAAGTTTAACTCTCATTAGTTTAATCTCAATTTATGGATTCCAAATGCTTCTCTAGCCTTGAGTGGTGCCAGCTTCAGCTGGAAAAAATAAAAATAAATTAAAGCCTTACAGATTTACCCCTTGAGGAATTTAATATTTAATGACAAGCAGTTTGTTTTGATGTTGACTGGATGCTGTATATGCCATGGAGTGAGGATGAAAATAAAACCTTTAAGCACATCAAAGATTAAAGACAAAATTGATAAAATTATAAGCTTCATTATTCTGTATCTCATAATGTTCGCCTTTAGTTAGCTGTTCCCCAGTTATCTGCCATGTATCTGACACAGATTTTTTTTGTGGATGTCATGTACTGTCCTTGGATGTCTTTACTGTCTGTCATGTAGAACACATGCTTAAGAGAAACATAGTCTCACTGTCTTTGTCCCAGAGTAATCTGCTATGAAGACCCATAATGTTATTTCATGCCCATGATACGATAGGCCAGAAGCTCACCTTAGGAATTTTCAGTTTGGTTCTTAAATAAAATTATAATAGATATGAATTAAGCCTCCAAATTGTACGTGAATTTTGAAGAATTTGGTGAAACAGTAAGATCAGGAATCTATCCTTTACAGAATGGCTGAAGATTTCTTTGAAGAAGGTACCACTGTCTTCTTATTGTTTTACTACATTTAAACCCTCTCTGGACTGTAAAGAAAGAGGTGGGGTTGAGTACTACTAAGAACTGCATGGAGGAAATAAGTAATTAAGGATCATGGCAGAACTTCAGTAGAACTGAAATTCAGATGTCGTGATTCAATGATCTCCATTTCTGACAGGCATCTTCTCCATTCATCTCATCACATAGGATTCCCTATTTCAATATCATTTTTATGCAATTATTCAAGGTATTGGGGAAATCACAGTAGTTTTTTGCTTCTTTTAAATAGAAAGCAGAATTGGAAAAATACTGTATAAATTCAAAAATTTTAATCTTAAAAATTTTCATCTGCTCCATTTTCAAGATCTGATATTCATTCCACTTAAAGCAATGAACCATATAGGTTGTAGTTCTTCTTTCTGATTTGCCACTGAAAAAGTATTTTACCTTAATTACACAGCTTGTATAGGTGACCAGTGATACAAAGGACAAAAGCTGTATAATCAGACAATGCAATTAAAATTACATCCTTGATACTAGGCCATTTTATAAGTGAAATTTTTACCACAAATGTGAACAGGGATTTGCTTAACTATTCAGGGAATATTTAGAGCATACAGCCAAAGGCCCAATCCTCCAGGACTGATTTAGAAAAGCATTGTGAATTGAGCAGTCTATTGACTGCAGGGAAGATGACCACATTTGAAACGAAGTGGGTGTCTTGGTGCATCAGGTACCTACAGCATAAAATGGAGTCTGCAAGATGCTGTTGAGAAATAGGTCAAGCAGTTTGGAATCAGGACCTTTGCATCTACAGTCCCAGTGCTAGATATTTTAAATTCAATTCCTATCCTGCCTATTATCATTTGAAAACTGTTCATGTGTCACTATTTTCTGATGTGACAGAACCATAGCTTAACCATGTGAAGAACAGTCTTTGATTTCTCTTTTATAATGGCTGCAGCTTTGAATAATAGAACACTTAAATTGGCTTAGATTGCTGCATTGGTTTAGTTGTTGCTACAATATTATTCTTAATTTCACTGTCATTTTGAAATTATATCTCCTTGTCCTTATGGAAGTGTGCATTGGTTTCTCCTGTCTTTTCTCAGATAATTTTGATTAGATACATTCAAAGGCATGAAGCTTCTAATGCCTAAATGATGACATTGTTAAAATAATCCAGTAAAACAAACATTCAGGAGAGGAGATACCTGCACTAGTGAAACTTTTTCTGAAAAATATTTCTTTTTTACAAAATTGTGGCATGTGAACAATTGCCTAATACATAGACATAATAATATCTTTGTCAATAATAGGAATGCATGCTATATGTTTAATCACTGGAGACATAATGCAATACCTGTGATCAGTTTAGTAGTGTAATTTTTTTGCGTCCCCCACCTCTGCTTTATGAGGCAAAACAGTATTTTGTAGCAGTATTGCTGCAGCATGAGCTCCATTACATCTTTCCACAACAGACAAGCAAGGCTGTTGGTAATATTTGGTGCAACATTTATGGTGAAGTGTTGCATTTCATGTGTGCTTGTGTAGAAGAAAAGTTAAGGTATATTGTTCCTGAAGAAACATGCAGTTAAAAGTAGTTTTAAGAAATGCATTTGTTTTCACAGGAAGTGGCATGATTATGCTCCATGGCTCATTTAGGCAGCAGTCATGGGTCAAGGTGATTTTTGAAAAGGCAATCTGTTAATTACTTTTTTCTAACCCTTTTTACTTATTCAATTTCTTGTAATCTGTCAGAAACACATTATTTGTGGTTGTTGAACTTTGATGTTGGAGGCTGGGACCACAGTCAGTGACAAAATGGAAGCGTTCCTTGAGGGATGGAAGCATAGCATTTTTCTCTGCTTTTCAAGACAAAGCTTGGAGTGGAGTCAATCTGAAGTAACTTATTAGTACCTTATTAACGAAATTCACAAAAATGTGTAATAAAACATATTTCTTAGACTTAATATTTAAATTAAAGGCCGCTCTTCTACATTGCCCCAGGATTCATATTATTCCTGCAGATTAGTCTGGACTTTTGTCCTGACTGAGGAAAAATAAGTTGTGCTTGTGGGGTTTTTCTGTACTGCAATATTTTACCTAAGGATCAAAGGTCAGTATTTAAGGCTATGATTTATCTTTTTCCAGGGAATATGTTGCTTCTGTAGCTTACTTTATCTTATAGCTGAAATCTGAGTATTTCATGCAAGGTGTAAAAGTCACTTTGAGAAAACACATTATTTTAGTAAGGGATGCATAGAAGTCATATAACATTGACATAATTGAGATTTATAATGTTATTTAATATAATTCAGGAGGATCCATGAGAAGAATATGTAGCTCTGTGTCTAACTCTGTAGCCATGACAGAAAAGCAGAAATATCTTCTTTTCAAGTAGTAATTAATTTCATGGATGGAAAACAATGAGCCATATTTAATAAAACTTGTTTTCAAATAAGCAAATAAAAGCAATTACTTAATTTCATGATTTTTTTTTCTTTCTAATATATCTGTTATTCCACCAGTTTCCCAGGTTTTCTACACAACCTGGCCTTGGAATTCCATATTGATTAACCAATCCATTTCTGAGAAGCCACGTTCCAGACTGTAGTACAGGTACTATTCTGTAGCATTTTTTAAAAACTATGACTTTCCTCCATACCTTTAACTTTTAAATTGCTTAGATACGATCCAAATAGTATGATCTTGATATTGATAGGCAAAATAAGACAAAATCTTTCTGACTTCAGAGAACTAAATCTCAATCAAAGGACACCACTATCACGTGGTCCTTGGCCTCCTGACCCTCCCTACACTTTCACAGATTTTGGAAAAGCTTTTCTTACATGTTCTTATACAATACAAACAAAGGAACAGTATGATCTTCTCACCCCCCCCACTACCATATCCTCCTTTATCACCTTCCCAAATGCTTTTTTTTTCTCTATTTGTATTAATGTGCATTTAGAGATATTCCATGAATTAGCAATAGAGGGCAATAAATATTTGTAAGTATGCATTTTGAGATTATTTTTATCCCACTGAAAATTCCTTAAATATCTCACCCTTTATGTCTTGCAACAGATTCCTAATTACAGAGAATAATATCACTATTGTATCACTTAACTAAAAAAATGAAAATTAAAGAGGACTGTAGTAATGCACTTCCTATACTTAGGAAGGTGTTTCTATATTAGGAAAAAGTTTTGGGTTCCTGATTTACTTATTAGGAAATTTGCCTAGAAGGTTCTGTACATGTCTGTCTGTGGTTGGCTGAGTGCCAAAAGGGGAACACCTGTTGGACCTTTCACCTGTCAGTCAAACCCTGTAGGGTTCCCCATTGGGAACTTCCAAACAGGACCATCCTTGGACATTAAGTAGAAAAAGGGACAGAACAATTGAACCAACAGCATTTTCTGGGTGTTGTACGAGGCGCAGGACTTCCCAGCACCATGCATGGTTTATACATTTTGTTTCTGTATCATTTTTGTTCATTTATTAAACCCTTTTGAGTTGGAAGATGCCCCGGAATGTGCTATGTCTTGCTATTATAGCCACTGATCTGACCGGGCTGGACCCTTAGGAATATAAGATAAAACCCAATACCAGGGAATCTTATAGAGGACATTTAAGGCCAACCTTCAGTCCTAAAACCACTTATGTTCTCTGATTATGGTGTTTGTTTACTTTGGAAGCATGCTTGATTTCCATGAATGTAAATGGAAAACCTAGGCATTGTTATTTTCAATAACTTTTATTTGCAATTTACACAGATAGACAATAAATACTTTTAATGCTCTGCGGCTATAATGGGATTTCATGCCCCAAAGATCCAGCTGCATTCTGTAGGCCCTTTCCCACCACCACTGCCACCTCCTGCTACGTCAGACAACCAGAAGCCTCTCCAAAATTGGACATATTGCAGTGCCTTTTGGAGTGGCTCAGCCTGGCTCTGCTTCCTTAGGTGTAGGCACCCTGCTGACAGAAGACTGGATTCCTCTCTTCTCTGTTATTGGGCTTCTGTCCCCATTCTGAGCTTATCTAAAAACAAGAACTGCAAGGGAATATATCCTTCCTCCATCTGAGCCCTACCTGAGACCATTAAGGTCTTGTGATGTACATATGTGATGTAGAATAGCTTTCATCCATGTGAAAACAGCATTAGAGTATGTGTTAAAACATTAATACATTGTATAATTTAAAATATTTATAATGTTGGGTATTTCAAATTTTCTTTTCCCCCAGGCTGCTTTGTAGGTCAAACTTGTACTGAGGAGTGTTTAGGCCAAGTTAAGTACTCTAGAACTACACTACAATTAATATTTTAACAATTCTACTAATAACAACTGCTGAGATGCTTTATGCAGCACAATACACCTCCACACACATCCCCAAAATTACGCTGGCCTATGAAGAAATAAAAATTGCTAAAATTTGTTTGAGAGTTTTATATATGCATGGATTATGATAGATTGTTGAAAGGAAGAATTTCCAGGGGGCCCTTCAGGTAAGAGAAAGTAGCTGAAGATGCCTCAGTGTGAAATTGCTTTTCTCAAAGCCACTACACTTGCAGAAAATTTTTCTTCGAGGACCTAAGACTCCCATAAATTCTATTATGTTGATAGGACTCATTTATTCTGACACTAGTATTCATCTGTGCTATGAAGCTATAAAAATCCAAGGTTTTTTAATGGTCAAGGATAAGAAAAGGCAGAAGTTATTTCATTTGACAGTAGGAATTTCACTTTTTCCATTTTTTGAAACTTGTATATTTAATATGTGATCTTCTTTGGAGGCTAATTTTTGTTCAGGAATTTGTTCAAAACCCATACAAAATATGTTCAATTCTAAAATTATTAATCACAACAAGAATCAACTATTTATTGAGGATTATTTTCAACCCCATAAGACCACTCAAACAGTTTCGTGGATGAGTATGATCCTGGTAAAACTAGCAACCTGATGAATTTCATTTATAGCCCATTAAACTTCTCTGATTAATTATTAAATGTGGGGCTTTTTAATGTATTAGAGGATTTTCGCCATGTTGAGAATTTGTAGGAAATTTGCAATAAGGTTTAAGCTATCATGAAGAATCTTAATAATATGAATTTAGATGTACTTGGGTCCAATAAAAACAATTCCAACTTGGTATTAAATATATCAATTACTCACTTTTGGAATAAATTAATTCTTTTTAATTACCAGACAGCTTTGAAATAAAAGTCATTATTCTGAAATGTTAGGCTAAGAAGGGGAGGATTTTGAAATTACCTAGAATAGACAGCAAAGCAATACTGAAGATGTAATGAAATCAAACATATTGAAATATTTGAGTTTTTTATCCAAGAATATTTTCAGTGTTTGATCTCATTTCTTACAAAATATCACTTCCTCCAAAACTCTTCAAGCTTTTGTCCTTGTAAAAAAGTCATCCAATCTTAGTACTACCTTTTCCTCATACTGCTTTTAAAGAATCCAAGGCCTGGACCTCAAATAACATAAAAGTTCAGAGTCAGATTTTCCAAAGCAGTTGCTTGTTTATCAATGGTAGAATTGTGTTCAAGCAAGAACAGGTGTTACTGAAACATGGAATTATAGACCTAAATTGTCTAAGCAGAAACATGATAACTTTTGCCACTGTTTACTTTCTTGAGAATGAATTCTGTATAGTTACTAGTTTATGTTAACTTAGGAAATTTGACTACCAGGCAGATAGTTTTTAAACTTTCAGAGATTGAGTCCACTTAGTTTTTCTGTTGTTTTTCAATAGCCCCAAGGACTATCTAGGACTGTGTTTGTACAAAGAATAGTCCTGTCAGAACAGTGGAAGCAGTGTGAAAAAACAAGGATGTTTTCTTCTATTTACCTCTGAATCTATTGGGTCACTTTAAAATGTTGTTTCCTATTTTGTATTTGCCAACGTGTACAATCTATGACAGTAGCCTCCACACCTTTTTGATCATACACCAATCCCTATGAGTAGCTCCACAAGATGTAATTTTTTTAGAATCGCAGAATTTTTAGGATTAGAAGGGACGTCTGGAGATTTTCTAGTCCAGCTGCCCCCCTGCCAAGGCAGGGTCACCTAGAGCAGGTTATGGAAGCAGGAATGCATCCAGGTGGGTTTTAAATGTCTCCAAGAGGGAGACTCCACAATCTCCCTGGGCAGCCTATGCCAGTGCTCTGCCAGCCTCGATGTAAAGAAGTTCTTTCTCAATTTGAGGTGAAACTTGTGTTTAAGTTTACAGCCATTACTCCTTGTCCTGTCTCTGGGCACCACAGAAAAGAATCTAGCACCATCCTCTTGGCATCCACCTTTGATATATATATATGCAATAATGAGATCCTCTCTCAGTCTTCTTTTTTCTAGACTAAACAAGGTCACCTCCTCATAAGAGAGATGCTCCAGACCCTTCATCATCTTTGTGGCACTCTGCTGGACCATCTCCAGTAGCTCCTTCTCTTTCTTGTATGGAGAAACCCAGAACTGGACACAACATCCGGGATGTTGTCTCACTAGGGCTGAGTAGAGGGGAAAGATCACCTCCTTTGACCTGCTGGGCACAATTGTGGAGGTCAGTGGCCTGGCCTGGCTGGTGAGCTAGCCCTGGCCGGAATCAACCCAAGGCCATGGAAAGCAGCACCCTAGGTTTGGGGATACTGTTTCTAGTTATGGAGAGTTAAAGATAGTTTGAATGGAATCATGGAAGTTACTATGAAATATGGGTTATGTTACTAGTTCTGATTGGTTAGATTTTTTTCTAGAATGTTCCATGGGTCCTGTATATAAGTTGGACTCATCCCTCATTTGAGGTCTTAGTGCTTGGCTGTATTTGGGGGCATTCCTTTTACTGCAACAGAAGAATAAAGGACCCTCAGATTTTCCACCTTAGACCCATCACCTGCTTTTTCTTCTGCACCAACCAGTTGCAATTATGATTTGCCTGTCCTTGTGGGCATGAAAAGATCATGGAACAACGCAGCACAATTGTCCTGACGTACCCCAGGATAACATTGGCCCTCCTGGCCACAAGGGCATTACTGGCTCATGGTCAGCTTCTCAACAGAGCTGCTCTCTAACAGGTCATCCTCCAACCTGTACTGGTAATTGGGGTTATTTCCGCACAGATGCAGGACCCTACACTTGCCCTTGTTAGAGAAACCTTATTAGGTTTCTCTCCACCCAACATTCCAGGTTATCAAGATCTGAGTGAATGGCAGCACAGCCTTCAGATGTATCGACCATGCCCACCATTATCCTATCATCAGCAAATTCCTGAGGGTACACTCCATCCTTTTTTCCAGCTCATTAATGAAAAAGTTGAGTAAGACTAGATCCAATATTGAACCCTGGGGAATATCACTGACTACTGGTCTCCAACCAGATTCTACTCCACTGATGACAACCTTCTGAAATCTGCCACCACTTGATCCATCTCACTGTCCATTCATCAAACCCACATCTCTTGAGCTTTCCTACAAGGATGTCATAGGAGACAGTGTCAGAAGCCTTGCTGAAGTCGAGGTATACAGCATCCACCACTCTCCACTCATCAATCCATCCTCCCATGTCTTCACAGAAGGTTATCAGATTGGTCAAGCATGACTTCCACTCGGAGAACCCATGCTGACTACTCCTGATGGCCTGTTTTTCTTCTACACGCTTGTTGATGACCACCAGAATGACCAGTTCCATCACCTTTCCAGAATGGAGGTGAGGCTGACTAGCTGGTAGTTTCCCAGGTTCCCCTTCTTGCACTTTTTGAAGATGAGAGTACCACTGGCCTTCTTTCAATTATCAGACACCTCTCCCATTCTCCATGATTTTTCAAAGATGATGGAGAGTGGCAGATACACATTTGCCAGTTTCCTCAGCACCCATTGGTGCAGCCCATCAGGGTCCTTGGATCTATGGGTGTTTAAACTGCCTAGCCAATTGCTAACCCAACTCTCTGACCAACTGGAAGTCTTTCTCTGGCCATCTCTTATGTCCAAGGTCTGGGACTCCTGAGGGCTGACCTCAGCAGTAAAGACTGAGACAAAGAAGACATTCATTTATTTTACCTTCTCAGTGTCTTCCTTTACCAAAACATCCATCTGATTCATCAGCATCCCCACATTTTTTCCTATCCTTCCTTTTGTTGCTGAACTATTTGGAGAAGCCCTTCTTGTTATCCTTGATGTCCTTTGCCAGACTCAATTCCAAGTGAGCCTTGGCCTTTCTCATCACATCCCTGCATACCCTGACAATGTTCCTTTAGTTCTCCCATGTGGTATGTCCCTTTTTCCATATCCCATACCTTTCTCTCTTGCATTTGAGATTTACTAGGAGCTCCCTCCATCCATGAAGGTTTCCTGCTGACTCAAAACATCATGAATCCTATAACACAGTAGGCAGCATATTTCTTGTGACTGTCTATCAGGAGAGCAGATGTGTCCTTCAGTGGCCTGTAGCAGAAGCCATAACCCATTATCATCATTGAGTGTTTCTTTTTCCAGTAACCACCATGCACTGCTAGTGCATGTTCTCCTTGTCGGCCTTGCTCATAGACATCTAAAGCTTTTAAGGCCTTGTATCTGGTTTTGGTCCGGATGTTGGAGGGTGGAGGTTGAACAGAAGCTCTGCTTTTTGGGCCATCAGGGACCAAGGTGCCTTACACTCAGGGGTATCCATTGTAGATATATAGTCCTTAAGCCACATGCCCATCTCTGTTTCAGACCCTCTAACACTGCATAGCCTATTAACTTTCTCCTGTAATTTGGTATGTGCTTGTCCTGGTTTTGAAAAGACAGGTATCTGCCAGCAAAAGCTGGAAGTTCCTTTTGAATAGAGAATGTAAACCCCTCCCTCAAATTATTATAATTTTGCAATTAGGGGCTCTCAGGCAAAGTTTTGGGAATAGGAATAACACGCTTTTAATAGGAATATTAAAAATACAAATATAATGGTACAGAAAATAAAATAAACATGCAAGTAACAACAAACAAAAAAAACCCCAGAAAAAGTCTCCTGACACCCTGTTGGTCAGGGTGTTAGAAGCAGTCCAGATGAATCCTCCTGGAGTAACAGACGCAGTTCTGTGGAGTAGAGATGGTCCTGAAGAAAGTCCAGTGGTGGCGAGACGGGTCCAGTCTTCCTCTGAGAATCCAGTGGAAAACAGGAAGTCCTGCTGTTCTTATGTCTTCCCTTTGTATCTAGGTAGGAATGCTTGGGTCCCTCCCAGCTGGGCGGAGCATCTCACAATGGGATGATGTAATGTCTCAGGTCATTGGTGAGTCTTAAGGGCCCATTATCCGAAAAGATCAGCTCTGAAACTCGTGCTTAGCAACTCTATTGTTGGTTAAGTACCCAGTAATTAGTTACCTAGCAGCTTAACAGAAAAAATTCAACTAACACAAAGGAAACAATATCCAACCTCCAACACTGTTGCAGCAGGTCATCAACCTGTGTACGTTGTAAAGATGCTGCATTTTCTCTAAGAGTAACTGGCCATCTATTGAAAACTACCACCTTGGACATCTCCTTCCTTGCCAGTTCTATCTGAGTGGTAGCAGCAGACTTCTCAGGGGCTATCTCAGTAGACACAGTGATTTTGGTTCTAGGTTGAGTGTCCATGCTTATGGCAGAGACCTAGTGCACTAAACCTGTGGTGTGAACCTACCTGCAGATTACAGCATCCTCCCTGCACACCCTGCCTGGGCAAATAGTCACATCATGTGCTTTGACTTTTCATATGCTGTTTGTCCATCCTGTTCACTGGACAGTAAAGGATTTATGACCTTTTGTTGCTCCCAGCTTTTCAAGTCACACTAATGACTCTCTATAAGAGCTCTTCCTTGCTAATGTTGTGCTTGGGAGGCAGCACAGAGTTTTAAATCATCTTGATGTGGCATTGGACTTTGTTAAATGTCTCTAGTGCTGAATTGGAAAATAAAAATATTCACCTATTATTAGTGAAGGGGGTTATTGTGGAAATGCTATGGCATTTTAAATTCAGAACTTCACCAATTTCCCAGTAGTCTCCCCTCATGAAAAACACCATGTTCTTCCAGAGGGAGCTCCTATCTTCTGCTTCTGAGAAAATCCAACTGTACTTGATGAAATACAGTCATTTGCTCCTGATGCTTTCCATATTTTTCGTCAATGCTCCTCTATAACCTGTGATACTGAAGTGAACATTGGAAACAACGATTTAGTCTCTGGACGTCATACAGTTGACATACCAAGTCATACATTGTTTCTTTTAAGTTCTGATATGCTCTCAGTCCAGGTTTTTTGTTGAATTTCATTAACCAGTTGAGTGAATACACAATACCATGAAGTATTTTTATATCAAAATAAGCAGTTGCTTTCACCTCTTCTAAAGGACATGCTCCTTTAAAAAATTAAAATAAAATTCTTCTGAACGGAAGGATAGCTAGAAGATTGAAAAGATTGCCTGCTAATGTCTAGAATGAATACAGAATACATTATTTAGATAAATTTCTTTACATATTGTGTGTAGAGGATTATTGTTACTATAGCAACAAAATGCACTTTGATGACTTAAATATTGTGTGCTATAAATCCTCATTAGGAATTCTCTTATTACAAGATTATTTCCTGCATTTCACTGAGCTAAGATGGAGAGAAAGAGGATTTGAACATACTGATCTAAGACAAATACTGTCTCACTCTCCTGCTATCATCATTCAATGCTTCATCTAAAGCAAAAAATAAATGATCAGAGTTATTGAACTGAAATTATTTGAAAGAGTGGGAAAAAAACCCAGCCATTACCTGTTTCTTACAGATATAGATAAAATTTCATTTTTTAATAATACTGTCCTTCTTTATAATTTCTAACTGGGTTGTGAATTTGGATATAGTTGGTTTATTTTACAGCACCAAATGAAAGTATGAATGATTTTAAAATGCAATTGGATGCTGTTCTAATAGTGTATACATAGTTATATTATGACACAGTTCATAATCATGTGGAAATCAATGAGTTTGTTGTCTTGTTCTGTGTAATTTTTTTTTTCTAGTTTTTCTTTCTGGATACATGTCAGTTATTGAAAATCAGGTAAAGACATCTTTTAAGTTAGACAAAATTTTTGTTCCAACAAATTTTTTTTTCTGCTGTTATGATTATTTAGTCAGTTTTCAGGGCATATTCTGTCCTGATCGAATGTATGTAAAAACTGCATGGATCAATATTTCTGATATGGCAAATGTTCCTTGCAGGAATCTAAACTCTGCAGAATCCCTAAGAATTCAACAACAACATTCCTGCCTATGCAAATCTGTGTGCCTTTGAATGTTAAAATCTGTAACTCAATGAAAGGGAATAATGTCACATTCCAAATCTTATTGGTATGAGGATGTCAGTTAAAAATTAACTACAAAACAGTATATATCCAGTTTTGTAATCTGTCCGATAAAAACAAATATTATGGTATTTGTGAGTGTGCATTTGCTAGAATTAGCAAACCAAGGAAACCATTTACTGTTCAGTTTTTTAACATATAATTGAAATGCTTCAGGAGGTTAAATGATTGTTGCATAATCTGAGAGAGTATTCTGCTCATATTAGTGTTCAAACAAAGTACTTCCCTGCAGTTAAGATGCACCCAAAAGCTTCTTCATGGCTTGAAAGTCATCTTGTCTACATATAGCTATGGTGATCTGGTAAGGCTATTGTGTCTAATAGACCTGCCAAGAGCCCAAGGGTTTGGAAGCTGGAATATGCTGAATGAGTGGGAAATTTCATATTTTAAAAACTGGATCCTTCAGTGATGACAAATTTAAATGTCACTTTAAGGCTAAACTCTGTCATGAACATGAATTGAATGTGCATTTTTTT
Organism: Aegithalos caudatus; assembly: GCA_013389925.1. Lineage (NCBI taxonomy): Eukaryota > Metazoa > Chordata > Aves > Passeriformes > Aegithalidae > Aegithalos > Aegithalos caudatus. The sequence goes on from WEIU01024760.1 coordinate 79,833, forward strand.
TGAGTGCAGTGGAAGTTCTATATTGAGCTGGAAGACAAAACAGGAATGTGCATTTGAGTGTATGCACTGAAAATTGGATAGGAGAGGAAACAGTTAAATAAACCAGGATATTTCTAGAGCATGTGAGAAAAGGGAGGAAGGATGAAATATACCAAATATAGAATCTTCCATTCTTGAGGTGATTTGGGGATGCAGGAGTACACAATTTTTTATTTTATCTATGTGCAAATACTGATTTTCACTTTTCCTCAGACCCATGCAGTGTGTGGATGCAACTTGGCCTGAAAATTCAGGTGTACTGAGGTTCTACCAAATGCTGTTTCAATACAGCCTTAGGGAATCTGAGGTTTGTAAGGATGACAGATTGGAGCACATGTGCTGCTACTTAGTTTTCATGGAGGGATATGGTCCTGCTTCTCCTTGCCTATTCTCATGTTCCATTTGTTTGTTTTTCTGAAGCTGAAAGTGGATGTCCAGACTCACTTTTCTGTCTTTCTGTCTTTCACTGAAGGCACAATTTGCTTGTTGTTGCTACACTGTTTTCCCCCAAGGAAGTCCCAAGAAGTCCCCCAAAAAATCCCAATGAAAAACCAAAACAACACTTCAGGGTTTGATTTCAGATGTTTTCTAAATATTTTACTACAGTTCGGCTAAAATACCCCTAATTTTGTGCTTAGTGTGATCTGACATACTGTATGAAAACCTCACAAAGAGGAAAAAAGCCTTCTGAGACTTCAGATGTCTCATCCTGTTTGTTTCAAATTTAATTTTGATTTGGCAGCCTATTCTACCTCTTCTCTGATGGAGACTTTTGTATGAAATCAGGATGTACTATATTTATGCATCTTACATGGATACATGTGCATTCGTGCAGAGGTTAGTTTCACCTAGTTTCACCTAGGTAGCATATCTCACACTGCCGTAAAGGCTGGATCTCATTTTACAGGTAAAATATACAGTGCATGTGCTTATAAATTAATAGAGACAAGGGGGAAAAAATGTCAGGAAAAAGAACCCTAAGCCTTTGTGCTGATTTAGTCAACTCTGATAGAGACTCTGATATTTCCCCCCCAAAAAATACTAGTTATGTGGGTGAGGATTAGTTTTTTGAATTTGAATATTTCCAACAATGTGTGATAAAGAAGACTGGTATCTGCAGAGGAAGTAGGAGGTCTAGGAGATCACATCACACTTCTTGTTTCACATACATTATCAATGGAAAGGTTTTCCCCAATAATGCAAATTCCTTGTAAGTTATCATGCATAAGGTGAAAATGTCACTCTGTATGTTCATCAAAAAGATGGCTTACATTGTGTTTTTATTACATAGAGTGTTCAATAATGTATTAAATGCTGTGCAGTTACTGTGTTTATGGGAATGTATTTACAACTTTGGTGCTTCTTTGTTTCTTTGTTTGTCATGACAAGATGTAATCTGAGACCCACAGTGAACCACTTAGTGCCTCTACACAAAGAATTCCCATCACTTTGGAGTGTGGGAGGACTAATTCTGGGCAATTTGGGAGTGACATTTGGCATTGGTTGAAAAAAGTACAGTAGTTTTGTGTTCTAGAAGTCACACACCACTCCTTGTTCCCTGACACCCATAAACTCTACTCTCCACAGTACTACTTTTTATAAACAAAGGCAGGTAATCATCCACCCATCTGTTGACCATCATTTGCAAGCTAGTTTCTCACTGTCCCCTTTAAAAGGATGCAGTTGGGCCAAGGACCTTCAAAGATTGTTCAGTGCAGAATCCACTCAAAATTATTGTGAATTGCCCGCTGGATCTGTATTTCTCTCTCCAACAGAGCATAAAAGGAGCTAATGATTAAACAAATTGCTAATCCTTCTTAAACTTATACCCAAGGGTGAGGCATCATTTAATTTATGTGGTTAAATGCTATTATCCAATGCCGCCTTTTTTTCTTCTTTTGAAGGAGCATAAAACTTGGCAATTGCCATTACTTTAAATATCTTCTTTGAATAAAGTTGTTCAGTAAAATGGCCAAGTTCCTACCCAGGTGTAATCTGTAATAAGCATTCTGATGAAAAACAAAACCATGACACTTCTCAATTTTTGAAGTGTTTGCAGAATCTATTATAAATCAGGCAGTATAAATAATTAAGAAATCAGCTTTTCCATTTTTTTTGAGTCTTTTAAAATTACTTAAGAGTAACTATCTTAAATGTGTATTGTGTTGCCTGTTAGCATCAGTTCCCTAAATTTAGTTCATGCTGTTACCATTGAAATCTCCACACTTACCACACATACCCACTAGATCTTATTGCTTACTGCTGAAGTCTAGCATCCACTGACAACTTGTCCAGCAGCTTGAAGGCTCTTTGGAGTTTCAAAGCATATTTCATATCCTCCAAGAGTGATTAACACAGTCAAAAGTCATCATTTAGGATGAGACAGACACTCAACTATGGGTTGAGAATGCAAAAGTGTCCCTTTATGCCTCTGAGCCATCAAGATTCTCACAGTGTTTAGTAGCTCAAAAGAAAATATGTTTCTATAGAGTGTTTCAATAGACCTCCACTGCTAATTTGTCTGTTTGAAAGGTTATTTGTCTACAGAACTTCAAGCAAATTTTCCAAGTGTTTGTTGCTAGTGTGATTAGGCAGCAAACCCAAAAACTAGGCAGAAGATGTGCCTATAGAGAAAGAGTTGTAAGATTTTTAAAGCTGTTCTGCAACCATCTGTCTCTCTAGTAATTCTCAGTTTTCTGTAGTATTTAAATTTGTGAGTCCATTTTTAACTAGCAATCATCATATAAAAGACAAGAGACAGCTGAAGAATTATCTTAGATTCTCAGAGTGTCTAAAACTAATTTGGTGACCTTCATTTTGCACTGTTAACTTCCACCCATTTAAAATTTTTGGATTTCTATTTGAAAAATAGACAGGAGGGAAACAGACAACTGATGCACTAAAAGTAATTTCTTCTGTGCTCTTAGGGGAGTAGACTCCATTTCACACAACTACAATTGTGTGTGTTATAAATTCTGTTCCTGCATTAGCTTTAACTGAGTAGTAATCAAGGAAACTCCTAATTTAGGCTGTTAGTGAATCATTTATAGTAAACAATTATAAAAGTTAAAATGTTTAAATATACCTTACCAAAATCAAATACACATTGTACTGAATCTGAAAGTGATTCCTAGAATATAGTTATTCCTGTCATTTTGCCTTTTGCTAAAACACTGTGTTTCATAAAGCAAAAATAACACCTTCCTTCTGCAATATTTCAACAGCTACTGCAAGTACTGAATGTGCGAAAAGAACAGGAAAAAAAAAAACACTCAGAAAGAATCCTGTGTATGGCAAAAAAATTGGCCACCTTAGTCGATATTTCAGAGTCCCTTCTCTCTTGTGACAGATTTTTTGCAAGTGGTTTTGCGTAATTTTTTCATATAGCATAGTATATATTAAATGTAGCATTTGGTACCTATAAGAACATATATGAATAGATATATATAATTCTGCAATATTTATTTCTACAGTACAGAGCATGACCCAATATAATTTTGTAGTACTGACTGTGACAGATTTTTTCAGGACTGCTCAGTAGGCAAAAAACAAATGGGTGCACATATTACATACATCTCCATGAAAACTGGCGTTCTGCAGCAGAGCTACAGAAGAACTTGGGACAAGCCCTTATGTTATCAATTCACAGTAGCTGTCGTTAGAATGGTCTGAAGTACTGCAGAAGCTCTACAGTATCTACTGTGTTCTATAATCACATTTTCACAGCTCAGTTGTTGCATTTAGTATCCCTCTTACTCCTGTTGCCTTTTAACTGTCTGAAGTAAGACATGCAAGAAAAAGTTATGACAATAAATATTGACAGACCAGAAAAAAGTTCATCTCATCAGGATTAGAACTTCTGGGCCAGGATTTTACAGTGACTGAGCTGTTGAAGGGAAATTGGGAAGAGAGATATACTTGTCTGGATGGAGAAAGACAGCTGTTACCTATCTGAGAAAGTAGGTAAGGTCTCTAAATACTGTCTCAAGTAGATGTATATCTGTTTTGGTAGCACCTATCTATGTGGGCAGTCATAGGAGTTCAATTCTCTGATAAACCAAGACATCGGCACTTTGAAGTAAGCACCCTGAAAAAAAGCTGATAACTATCTGGAACAGCAAAGAAACAGACCCCTTCAGAAATTAGCAAGGATCAGATTGGGAAAGCAATGAACTTTTACCAGACATAAATAAAATGAAGGAATGCCTCAACCTGGGGTTCAAGCAGAATTTTAGTGTAAGATCTCTTGAACTACTGACATACCTGCATGACAGCAATGCCTTACATGAAAAATTCCATTCCTTGTATTCCTCTCGATACATCAAAATGTATTCTGCATAACCCTTCTGTAATCTATTCTCTTTGTACAGAAAACTACTGGTTAGACATGTTCCACCAGGCTGTTTTTGTACGGGTCTTTCTCTGGTTCTTTGAAGGCTGATTCACCAGATGACTAAAGACAGAAGTTTGATATCATTCAGGCAAAGACGAAGAGCAATAGACACTGACTAGCACATTGAACAAAGATATAGAGGAAAAAAATCCACATCCACAGGATGTGGTTATCCCTTCATGTTGGTTCACAAGTGATGATGCATCACATACAACTGTCTTGATAATGGATGAGACTTGGGAGGTAACTGCATCAACAAGCTACTTCTCTGAAAAAATAATAAAAAATAATAAAAAAAATCCGTATCTTCCCAGTAAATACATATAAATAACTTAAAAATGAAAAGAAAATTGAGAGATAAAGAACAGCTATATTTTGATTACAGTGGGAGAGGAAGACAGATTTCATATGAAGTTGCCTTTATTTCCCATAAATAAGGCATCATGCAACCTCTTGTTTTAAATCCTCTAATTTACATATGAACACAATGTATCACACTTTTAGTGAGGAATGGGAAGCTATCTCTAGTGTCAAACTGAAGAAATTAATTTTGATTTTCAAAACCACTTAAGAGACTCAGATACCTAGTTAAAATGAATACAAGTCCATGTATGGCTCCAAAATCTCATCCAAATTTTGATATTCTTTTCTAAAAAAACATGGATTCCACTAGTTCATAACCTGACCTAAGTAAGGAGTACTTTGTCATTCTAGGCAGTAGACATGACTCAAATCAAAAAGTCTCTGTCTGTGCTTGTAAACTAAAACAAACCACAACATATTTTTGGACACTGGTATGCAGTTGTCCAATACTTCTACATTGCTAGCATACTCCCCAGCAAAGTTCTGACCCAGGCCAGCAAGAGTTTCCAAAACAATCCCCGTGCAGAGTCTGGAGTATGGCATGGACCCTGTTAGTAAAGGTTCTGCCCATTTGATGGGCTTCTCCTGGCCAAGTCAGCCTAGCATCATCCTGTTAAATTGTTTGCCTACATATATGTGGTGGGTTTAGTGCTTGCTATTTTTAGATATGACTAGGAGAACACAAAAACCAAAACAGGCTTACTTTAAAATTACAAAGATAGTTTATTTACACACACAAAAGAATGAAAACAAGAAAAGAAAAAAAAAACAAAAACAAATGAAACTTTCAAAATATATTTCTTTCTCTCTACAAGTGTTTACTTTCTTACACACAACATAAAAAGACAAAACTTGTAATTTTGGTCAGTTTTACCATTTCAAAATAATCTTTCATCTGTTCTTTTAGGAAAGGAGTCTTTCTTATAAATTTTATAGAGAATTCTTACTGACAACATGGAACAATTTTCTTGTGGGTCTTAACTTTCACACAGGCTGTCACTCAGGAATTTGCTTTGGGAAGTCTTTCTCAATAGCAGTTTTTCTCAACACTGCAAATGGGCTATATCTCCTGATTAGGGGTACTGTTTAAGGATTTTTTTTAGTATAAAACAAAGATTTTTGTTTATTTTCAAAATCATCTTCATCTCAAAAACTAAAAATCTCCTTTTCCTTAGGAGCAAAGAGCTTCATATCACTTTTAACTAGAACCTTATATTTTTTCTAAACACCATCTATGTTATAGGAAAAACAGTCTATTCTTTATAGTTTACTAGAGATGTTTAGCCAAATTAGGCTACTCTTCTTCTTTTGCCTCAAATTGTGTTTCACTCTCTCTTCACTGACTTCAGTTTCATGCTATGTCTCTTTATGGTTCAATCACTTTGTCTGTCCTCACTCTGGGAACGGCCAGTGACTTGAAAGTTCCATCTGCTGGCAGAAAATAGTTAGAGGCCTTCGGTAGTCATGTGGTCCCTGCCAGCCGGTGCTACAATTATCTCAAAGCCATGCCAGTGGTGGAAGGCCCAGAAACAGCAGCCAGGATCTCAGCAGTTAAGTAGGCTGATGGATGCCTTTCCCCTGCCACCCCTCAGTCTCATTCTGGGGTGGATCAACTTGGGGGTACTCCCAGGGGCCCGGGAAGGGGGGAGGGAACATCTCCTCCTGGCCCTGGCTGGAGAGCAAGCAGCTGCCAGGGCTTTTCCTCCCCTCTCGCCTGCTGGCAGCGGAGGCCTGGCCAGAGCCCAGCCGCTCAGGGGGCAGAGGGGCCTGGCCCAGCCTGCCCTGCCTGCCACACATTGTTACCTGGTGGCTCACCAGGAGAAAAGAGGGTGGCTCAAACACATACTCAGCTTTATATGGGTATTACCTAAAGTCGCATTCTGTTTGCTCAGTGGTCAAACCACATGCCAATAGCCAAGAACTGGCCCCTGATATGCTTCTGTCCATTCTAAAAAATCCTTAAGATTCTGACAGGGCGATATACCATATTTTTCTTCAACTAAAATCCAAACTGTGTTAACCCATAACAATATACAACAGCAAGCCTTGCTGCAGCATGCTCTTCCCTATGCATATAGTTTAAATCCTGACTCCTTTTTTTTTGTTGTTGTTTTTTTTGAGGGTTGACAAGGGGTTTTTTTTTGAGGGTTGCAATAAAAGTTTTGTAAATTTATAATGTCATAAGTAGTTAGATGCTGTGTTAGCATGCTAGTGTTACACTCTGCTAACCCTGGGCTAAAGGTAGCTTCAGAGGATGTGAAAGAATGGCACTAAGTTAAGCAGTGAAGGGGAGCAGGAATGGTGCTAGGAGCCACTGAATTTTGGACTGTGCAGAAGCTGGAGGAGACATGCAGAAGCACCTAACACTCTCCATAGTGACTGAAGAGTTTAGGCAGATGGGATAGCAGGCAACAATCTGTTTTGCTGTAGGTATGTGAAGTATTACAAATGGAACAGAAATGAGGAGACTCTGTCATGTGTGTTTGGTTAGAAAAGCAGTGAAGAGATAGATGAAAAGGTCACTAGGATGTTATAGGAGTCAGGCCCACCACCTTGCTGTCAGTATATTGTATATGCCAAAATACAGACACCATTGTATTTTGGAAGAAAAAGTGTTTAATTGTATAAACACAGGCTATGTCATACCATGTGGCCTCAGGCTAAAGAGACCTGTTACTATTACTCAGTGTAGTGAATGTGATTTAAGAGAAGAAATCAAGAATGATGATATAATTTGGTGAAGAAAGGAAGCCAATGTTGCTGGCAGAAAGGGCACAGAAATGTGAAAACTATGCATGGAAAGAAGGAACATGATATATTAAAGAAAAATGAACACTGAGACAGGATGAACAAAAGAATGAAGGGTGGGAGGAAGAAGAGGGAAAGAGATAAAGAGACAGTAACAAGAGGCAAGTGCATATTTCCAGGTTAATCAGCTTCAGTTTATTTATTCACATGCATTTATTATATTGCATTTCCTTGGTACATGGCCCACATTCTTATTCAGAGAGAAAGAAATGACAGAATAATGGGCAGCAGGGATTCACGTTACTTCCTCCATTACTAGGCATGTTAGTGTTTTTTCAGAAGTTTATGCATTTTTAAAAACCCTATGCCCCAGCAACATGAAATTCAGTATTTAAATTTTAAACAGAAGGTTTGAGTGAATTTAGGCCTGCAGTCTTGATACTTTCTCTGCCATGGCTGGATCAGGAACTGAAGAGGATATTTTCAGAAAAGCATCAAGGGGGCGTGAGGCTATTAAAAGATACTGTCATGTTGTTGGAGAATACTTCCACGATTTTCTGAACCTGCTCGCAGTACTGTCTATCAATGATCATTGTGCCATCATTATGCTTAAAAAGCTTGACTCTAATTCTCTCACAGATGTCTATTATTCAGGAGAATGGATTTCTATTCTAGCTTGTGGTCTTGCCAAGCTGCTGAGAAGGTTTTAAATTAAATTTCCTGGGGGAGTGGAAGCTCAATCCATCCCATATAAACTGGTTAATTCAACAGCCAGCAAAAGATTCCCTGAGTCTGAAGAGGGATTGTAGGCCACCAGGAGAACACCTGAAGATCAACAAAAGGAATCCCAGCCATTCCAGTCAAAAAGTCAGCTTCACCAGAGGGTCAGCTTAAATGCCTATACGCAACTGCACACATATATCAAACTTTTTACGAGGTTTTTGAGCATGAAGGGTTAAGCCAAGCAGTGGATCACAACAAAACCAAATAGGAAGATCATCTTAGAATGAAAACTGTTGTAATCTTTCACTAACTACTAGTTTCCTTCCCCACACAGCAAGACTCTACCTCTGTGCCTTAGATGAAGAGAGATGTCTTAGTCTATAAAAATGTTCTGCAGGGCAGTGTGGGTACTTTGAATTTTAAGCTCTATCATTGCAAGTAAATAAATCTGGATTATTCTCTCTTCTTTTTGTCCTTTTTCTATAGAGCAGTTCTGAGATCCTTTACTAAAACTGAGTCTGTAGTGTTTCCAGAAGGTAGAAATCTATCAGGAATATGATGCTAGTAGAAATAGTACTGTGAGCTTCTTGTTTATGTCTTACTTCTTACTATCCAACTACAGTAGGAAGATGAGAATTTATTGAAGAAAGCTTTACCAAGCCTGTCAGATGGAAACATCTCCCACTCCACCAACTCTTACAGATACGATTTTATTTCACATTGAACTTGTCGGAATGTGGAGAGGGAGATGAGAAAAGGGCATAAGCAAGTATAATAAAGAAATTGAACTCTTGTTAAGTATTTATACATTAGATCTACCCTTTCTGAGTTATTTACAGCAAAAATAGTTTCAACTGAAATGCACTGATGTCAGGATAAGAATAAAACTAGAGTTAAAATTTTATTAGTAGATTGGCCAACTAGCATGTTTGTGGATCAGTACAGATAGATTTGAGTGTAGGTAGAGAAAGAGTTTTTAAAATATAAAAGAAAAAAAAAAGAATATAAAATCAGCTTTCATTCATGTTTTCTACAAAAGATTTGGGTTTTGAAGTTTCTTCTGATTTCTCCAAATTAACAGGATGGGCACAGACCTTCAAATGTGAAACTGCATTTCCTTCTAATGGTTATAACAAGGTTTTTTGTTCTGCTTCTGTGATTACCATTAATTTAATAAATATTACAAATGCATCATTGTAAAGGATGCCTGGAGATGAAGGAGTAGAACTTGCTATACCATCTTGCAGATCTCATTCTTCTATATCTGGCCCCAGTGGATCCAGTTCAACTCTTTTTGTCACAGATGTGTTGGAGAGGAAGACGGCAATTCCAAGGTGTACCAGTCTTATTCCAGGAGTAGGTCACTGAGCTAATCACCCAGAAAACAACTTCTCCCTTACTCTGTCATCTGGCAAACTCTGCGTCCTCTGGGTCCTTCTCTGGGGAAGAGTATTATTCTCTAATTTATTACCAACCCCCTAGAGAGCTCATCCAGAATTAAGGGATATTGGCTGAGATTTCTTAGGGTATGTGACAAGATCTAGCGGTATTTTTCAAGACCTTATTGAGTTAACTTGGTGTTTACTCAGCATAATGATAATTTCTTACAGGCATATAGCATTTGAGACTGGGCACTTTGAAGAGAGACTGATTCATGGGAATTGGAATTCCTTTTACTTGTGTGCATCCACAGCCCAGCCTCAATGCCATCTGTACTAGTGAACCATTAGTAAAGGCACTGATACTGAAAACAAAATATCCGTCTGCTGACAGCTGGCTTCACAAAGCTGTCGAATGTGGAAACAACTGGAAAACCTGAACTTGTAATTAAGCACCTGCCCATGAGTTCAGAAGAGCTGTTCAAGCAGTATTTTGTGATCACAGTAAGTATTTATGATGCAGAAAATTTTCTGGGCATGTTAAACTGAACTGCTACAGAGAATAAATGAAAAATTAATTAGTTGAATAGTATCAAGATATCACTTCCAAAAAGCATTTTTTCCTCACTGTAGTGATACATTAGGAATTTGGGACAAACTTTTTCAAAACACCACGCCTACAACAATTTCTCAATATGGTATAGAATCAGGTTCAGTTTTAACTATGGAATGAAAAATTTAAGTGATAAATTGTGAAATATTTTCAGGTGAACCACTGATCTGGATTAAGGATGAGTTTAATGAGAATATTTTCGTATAAAATATTCCTACAGATGCAATAGCCAAAGTAGGTGACTTCTAAATAGTAAAATTGATACTCTTGGTAACATTTTCATTTGGAAAAGCATTTTTAAAATATGTGAGCAACATTAAATGGCATTTTTACTCATAAACCTAAAACACAAGCTTAGTCTTTCTTACCAGAAGCTGATAGTTTTTATGACCCTCTTAAGAAAAGCACTCAGATATGGTAAATTATTGCTTAAAATGCCATTTTTCAGAGCTAAAACTATAAAGGGAATCCTGGACTGAGTGGCAATGCCTAAGCATCTGATGATGGCACAGTACACCATGTAGATATTGTCCATCGAAAGGTTATGTCATTTCAGTCATTCAAGATCTTACAGGATTTTCTTAAAACAGCTTTAGTACTCATTTTAAATAAAAGGGATGTTCACATGAGAATTTCTGACTTCAGTTTTGGATAAAGGCAAGGATGTACAGGTGGCATAGTGGCTGATGCCATGTGAGAGCTGCCTGCAGCCTCTCTGCTGTGGTGAGCCTCAGTCTGCAACGATTTGGATGAGGTGATTCCACTGCCATAGGACACACAAAGCAAAGCACTGTGCAGGCTTCAGCCTGTCTGTGTGAAATGTAATGTGGATCACTACCTCTTTCATGTACAGCCATCTTCTCATCAGGACTCCTTCAACTAACAACACTATCTCTAGAATCCAAGACAATATTTTTGATAGTCTCTATGAAAATTAAATCAGTCCATATTTGCAAAATTGACAGTAGGTGAGCATCATGGTACATGATAAATTTGCAAATGTAAGAACGGATCTTGAGAGTGTCTTTAGGTTATCCAAGGCTGCTGTAAATAAACAGCATTTGTCTGCATAAATGGAGGTGCAATGAAGGCCACCAGTGAAAGATCTAGCCATGTGAGTAGGGATCTGTTATCCCATACACACACTAATGAAAAATTGATCCAAGAAATAGGAGTCCTTTGGAATTACCATTATCTATGTTTTCACAAAAGCTTAAATTTTAACCTAGGAGCAAGAAGTGGAATATTAACTGTCAGAATGTATTATAATGCAATGTGTTATTGCAAGTTCAACTCCTTTTTGGTAAACTCCATACCAGGAATGGACGGAGAGAGAGAGGGGATACAAGAATTGGATGCAAAAATCTACATGGAAGAGACAAAGGTTCATATGGAAAAGACGAAATCTTCTTCTTGTACATGGGTACTCTTGCTGCAGTCTGCTAGCTTTTTGCTTCTCTGATGTTTTGCCTTTCTGTGAAGAAAGACATCTTCTCTTTGCTTAGGCTTGACACAAAGAGCTTTTTTGTGGTCTGAAGGAGATGAGGTTTTTGAAGGCTTATAAGCTATCTCCTCTCATAAGGTTCAGGAAGCTGAAGCAGACAACCAGCCTGGCTGCTGACAGCAAGGAAATGATCAGATAGATGCTCTCTTTCTTTTCTGTGACATCCTGTCACACTTGTCCTAAGCAGGCTGTGGTGAGGCTATGTACTGAGCACAACCCTTAGGGTTTCCTTACAGCAGCACCTGCTACCACATTCCAACACAGTTGCAGAAAGTGCTTTAACTGGCACTGCAGAAATTTAAAATCTTTTGGGAAAAGAATCTCCTCTTCAGGAATTTTGTATATCTTAGCCTGCAAAACCTGCTCCAGTCCTTGTAGGTGTAAAGTAATGATTGAGAGCAGATTTTGCTACATACTGAAAAACTATATATGGGACAAGAAACTATGTTCACATCCTGAGCAGGCTACTCTGACCTTAGGTTGTCAGTAGCAAACTGACATGCCAGAAAATGTGAGGATTTACTGCTGCTATAACTTCTTCCAGGAGAGAAATTGGCTTTTTCCCAGCAGTTCCTGGTAGATCAGCAATGTCTCTCCTCAGATATCCTATTTTCTAGATGCTACAATGGGGAAATTAAATTTACTTGCTCCCTAATAAAATGAAACTATTCACTGTAGCAATAAAAAGTACTTTTGAAATGCAAATCTCAAGGTTTGATTCTCACTGATGAGAGGAACATTAGGTACACCACAAATTCCTTTCATTAACTTTACACCAATGAACAGACACCAACTGATGTGTGGAAAAGACAGGTGGTTCAGTGCAGAGTACTGAGAACAGTGGGTTTTCTTCAAGGTCAAGAATGTTAAAAAGCAGTGCAATTTATCCCTCTATAATATGCTATCTTGATTATGTGGTGCATATCCTGACCCAAGACTCCAGAAAACACACTTCTCTTTAGAAATCAGCATCTTTTTATTTACACAAAATACACTTATGTCACTGCTCATGGATGTGGTTAAGAACAAACCTCTGCAGAGATTTCACGGAAAGGGAATAAAAGGTAATGATACTTCCATTTGAGTTTTGTGCTCAGTATTACCATAAGTGAAATGCATCCTTTACTTTTACCATGTGAATACAAAAGTATATAGCAACTTCCAATAATTAATTTGTTCCATGACTCAGGCAGGTGAAAAAGGTTATACTGTTCTTCTTTACAGGAACACTACTTATACTGTCACAACTATCTAGATTTTTCCTCACATTTTTACCAGAGGAACTATAAGAAACATGTCTAAAGCTACACAATAGCAACAAGAGTGCTTTGAAAAATTAGACATGTATTTCCCAGGTGTCCAGGCTCAGCTGAAGCTTCCAGGCCTCTGTACCCAGCCACTGGCTACCCTGCTTGTACTTCACTAGAGTACATGCACAAGAGAACTCTCAACAACCTACATGACTGATGAAATAAGATGGAGAACATCCAAGGCTTACAGCAACTCTTGCTAGTAATGATGTAAATCATGAAAGAGGCTTTGATGAAGATCTTTTTGAATTTATGTTGTTCGGAGGAAGAGAATAATTGAAGAGAATATATTAAACACTGCAGAAAATATATTAAAAACAATCAAAAAAACTCCCCACAAAAACTCAAAGAAAACACACAAAATTTAGATTTTTACAAACTGCTGCACACAAAAGCATCCTTTTGTACAATGAGCAGGAATCCCCATACTCCAGTGAGACAGATGTTCTTGGTAAAACACAAAGTAAAACACAAGCTTTCATGCTACCATTAGTTCTCAGTAACACCATTAATAGTAGCTTCTGGGTGCTGCCTTCAATTCCATCACTTCTGTATTTTTCATATAAATTCACTAATTGCCCTCTGTGGGAAATAACATTTCTGCTTGATTCACAAGATTATGCAGTCTGTGAAAATGTTGCAATGGCTGGTGAGTACCTTGGAAATTAAATTTCTTATGATAATACAAATGTCTGAGCTTATGTGTGAAGCCATATGGCTAGGAAGTTTAAAATGAATAGCTGCATTTTTAACACTTTCTCACCTGCCTACAGGAAGGTAAATATGTCAGGGTGAGAGATAAAAATACATCCGCCGTTTCATGTTTCCTTCCCCAGTTGTAAAATGTATGTTTTCAGGCACCTGGGAAGATGCCTGACTACTTTATGCTCTCATCAAGTAAGAGAACTCTATAAAAAGAAAAGTGATCGTGCCAACTGACATGATGTGAATATGTGCAGTTGAAATGAGCTTCAGGAGACAGGGAAGAAACTTGTCACACATCCACAGAGTTGGGCATCCTTCATTGTGGTTGAAGCAGCAAGCAAAAGGAAAGACCAGGACTCAGAGAAAATTGAATGCTTTCTGTTTACCCGAGTTTACACTGATCTACTGATAAAGGCCAGGGCATGATCTGAAGCACAGTCACATAAACAACAATGTTGCTTAAGTGCTATTGCTCTTCCTGGCGTGATTTGATCTATGCCATCTAGCACACTGTCAAGCAACATTTCAAGGATACTGTTGGTTCAAAGACTGTGTTCCAAATATAATAGATGGATGAGGTTTCCCTTTTCATGAAGGGCAAGAAAAAAGTTTATTTCCCACATGAAGAGTAAGATGTAAGGTGACCTAGTTGATTGATGAAGGCCTAACCATACCATCAGCTCCTGGGGAATGCTGGGGACCAGTAAGAGCAATTGTAACTACCAAAGATGAAAGAGTGAGTTCTCTTGTAGGTCATATATTCAAAAGACTCTGCCTGACCCAACATATATGGCCCTAAAATTTCTGATTAAAAATCAGGAAGGCAAAGAAATTTAATACAGTAATATTAGACCTTTTTTTCATTTTTAAAATTAGTATTTGGGATTATTCATGGAAATCTTTATCAGATGCTATAATTAGTTTTGAAAATGGCACAGTTTGATCTAGACCCATGTGTTGTGTCCAGCTGCCAGAGGGAGACTAAAATTGCTTTGGTATTCCTTCTGTTATAGCCGAGAATGTTTTGGCAGACATTTGGGAATGGTGTCCTTGCCACAGGTTTTTGGTTCAGAAGTTCCCATTACACCCATCTATTCTAAGTTCCTGCAGCCTCACAACCTAAAATACCATACATGACATGATTTGCTTTTGTTAGAACCTGAATGCACCAGTGCCTGGCCCTGACCAACCTCACCTGGGGCCTCTCCCCAGATGCATCCATGTGCCAAAGAGCTCCTTTCAGCATTTCTCAGCCTGGGGCTGTAGTTCCTGCCCCACTGAAACTGCAGAAGTGCTGGTCTCAGCTGTGCCCTGTCAGAAACTTGCATAGTCATCCAGATTTTTGATTATCTTTGGCTGCCACACTTGGGGCTTGCTTGATTGTTTCACCCTGGGAACTGTAGGATGGAGCCCTGGAGGGTGAGACCTGTGTCTTGGGGTTCATGTTTTCATTCTATGTCTTCAAGTACCTTTCCCTTAATGAGCAGACAGCCATTATCCTGATAGCTTTCAGTTGTATGCTTATAAGTCACAATATAGATTGAATTTTCCTTGCAGTTACTGCAGCATAAATCAGGAGTCATATAAAGAAAACTGAGATCTTCACCTCTATAAAATTACTATGTGCTCTATGGGAAATCCCAAATGTCCAATTTTTTATCGCTTGTGTAACTTTCTTGTCTAGTTACCACAGAAACTATTTCTCCCTTGATAAAAACACCTGAAAGAGAGAATATGCATTATATTTTATTAAGTAACATTTAAAGGCTTTGAATTCTGTCATGCTGCATGGAACAGAGAAATAGGAAAGGAGGAAAAATGAAAATTTAGCATAAAATTCAAAAGTTGAGTAGAATTTTGAATCTTGCCAACAGTAGGGAAGATCTGGTTGAGGAGCTCTGTGGCCAAGTTGAGAAATTGTGGGAAGAAGGGAGCAGACCACATAGGGCTAGGAAAGATGAAAGAGAGCTTGACAAGATGACCAGCACAATCCTGCAGACACAAGCCCAAGTCAATCTCTCATCAGTGACATTTCTATTCTAGTAACTCGCACAATTCTTTAGAGGTCCTTTCCAACACAAACTGTTTTATAATTCTGTGGTCATGAGGAAAAAACAGCAACAGCCTTTAACAAAGAAACCATGATTGTACAAAAATGATCAGAATTGAATTGATGATTCAACTAATTAGGGAACAAACACCAATTGAAAATACTTTTTATGATTTATTTCTAATAATGTCAAAAATTGAAGGAAAGGCCTATCCCTTTTTACCAGCTAGAGTGGTTAGCTGACAGCTCAGCTATGAGCTTTCCAGTCCCAAAGATTCAAGGGAATCTGAAAAATTACTGTCACAAATGGGATTTGGATGTTAGCTCCTCAAGAGGAGTTTTCCCACATGAAACCTTTTGTGAATAACCTATTTATGCATAAGTTCTGGGTTTTTCCTTTTTTTTTTTTTTTTTTTTTTTTTTTTTTGAAAAAAATTTTCTTTTTTTTTGTCTNGAAGAAGACTATCAGTTGTTCAGCTTCTAATTCTTAGAAGTCCAGGATTTTTCTCTTTGTCAGGACTTGCTGGACTTATTTGGAAGACTCCTAGAAACAGTATTATTTTGAAATTTGGCAAAAGAAATAGCTTCATTTTTTTAAAACTGAGATATCGAGGAGTTTCTCCTTTGGGGAAAATATTACAATTATATATTTCTCAATTACCTTTGTCAATAATAGAGAAGTGATTTTTATTTTTTTTTTCAATTTTGTCACCATCCCTTTAGAAAGTAATTTTGGACCTTGTCATGTATCCTTTTCCCTCTGTGATCAACATCTCCTCAGTTCTAATTGATTCTTGGCTTTGATCTTAAAAGACGCATTGGTTCAATAATTGATTTGTTCTTTGTGTGTAGTCTCTAAATATCTGTCTGGCTTTGGATGAATTTTGATAAGCATTTAAAAGAGCAAAGTTCACTTGAAAAGAAGATTCTGAAATTAAAACTCCCATACCAAAAGATAAGCAAAACTGAGTTTTTAATATATTCAAACTGGGTGAAAGGATAAGTTTCATGTAAAAAATCTGAGAGAAATAGTAGCTAGGATAGATATTTAGTACCAAATAATCTTAGTACTTCTAATTTCAGTCACGGCAAACAAGCACTGCATACTTGCCAGCTGATTATAGTATATGTATTTTGATAGAACTGATAGCTCAATTTTGATAACAAGGTAAAGAAAAAGAGATGGAATATATTTTTGCTCTTCTGAGTATTGGGAAATATATTTTAAATCAATGTTAGCAGAAAGGAGGAATTCAGACTTTTAATTCTAGCGGGTTTGCTATATTTTAAGTGAAATCTTCATCACACTAATAGTTGCATTTCATCTTGGCCTGAAGAAGATGATGGTTAATCAGGTAAAAGAATATTTAATCAATAAAGAGAAAGAAAAATAAATTAACCAGAATTTTTTAAGACAGACTATTGGGAAGTGCTTGGAAATGAGCCATGTGAGTCAGGCATGTCTGAATTCTACTCTTGCTTCTTCTTTGATGACTGGATTCCAATAGTCAGAAAAGACAAGGTAGGCAACTTCATGTACATACACACATATATATATAATTAAAAATTATAAATATATTTTATGTTTATAAATATATATTAAATAATAGAATCATAGATTATCTCAAGTTGTAAGGGAACATAAAGGACATCCAGTCCTGTTCTTTGCTTCTTGCAGGACAACCTGCTAACAAATTTAGAGAGTCATACAGATGCTGCTTGAACAAGCTTTCTGCCATGACCACTTCTCTGGGGAGTCTGTTCCAGTGACAGACCATTCTCTCACTGAAGACCCTTTTCCTCATGTCCAATCTGAGCTTCCTCTGATGCATCTTCATTCCCATTTCCTTCTGTCCTATCACTGGTCACCAGAAAAAGGAGATCAACACCTTCCCCTCTACTGTCCTCCACTGAGAAAGTTATAGACTGTGAAAAGGTCACTCCTTAGCCTTCTCTTTCCTAAGCTGAACAAGCCAAGTCACCTCAGACACTCCTCTGAAGTCCTGACCTTGAAATCTTTCATCATCTTGGTCACCTTTCTCTGGGCACACTCATAATTTGATATCCTTCTTTCACTGGGCCACTCAAAACTTCACACAGTACCAATGGCTGAGACAGCACCAGTGTGGAGTGAGAGAATCCTCCTCTGTGCTTTGTTTGATGCACTCAAGTCACAGCTAGCCCGACCAGATGCCAGGTGACACTGCCAACTAACTTTCAGCCATCAACCACTTGCTATCAGCCACTGCTCTCCAGTTTCTCGTTGCCCAGTTTTCATGAAGAACTAACATTATGCCATCTTCAGTGGAGAATCACTTGCTTTTTGTTTTTTTTTTTAATTTTTTTTTTGTGATTGGAGATTCCCCAGCTCTCCAGTCTATTCAGATCTCTCTCTAACTTTGAGGGAGTCTACAGCTCCTCCTAATTTAGTGTCACTGGCAACCTTACTGAAAAGGCATTCCACTCCAACTTACTAAAAAGGCATTCCACTCCTGCATAAAGATAATTAAAAAAAAAAAAATTAAAAATCACTGGCCCTAAAACTGAACCCTGGAGAAGTCCATTAGTGACTGGCCACCAGCCTGATGTACTCTCATTTGCTATAGCTCTTTTAGCCCAGCCCTTCAGTCAATTGCTCATCCAGTATATTTTGGACTTGTCTAGCTATATGCTGAACATTTTATCTATTGAAGAATATAAAGAGT
>WEIU01024761.1:3029-14410 GCA_013389925.1 Aegithalos caudatus
TTCACTTCCCTTCCCTTCCCTTCCCTTTCTTTTTGGCCTTAATTAACTCCCTGTTACATTTTTTAACCAAAGCTTTTCATCCATCACCTTTTCTTTGAACGAGTCTCTTATAACATAACAGTATGACATATTCTGCTTACTAAAATTTATAGAAATCTGTGGAAAAGTACTTGGCTCTTTCAGATCCAATCCAAATTCTACTGAAGCTTGAAGCAACAACTTTCACCAATTTGGTATAGCTAGGTCAAAGGCAGATTTAGATTACTTTACTTTATACCCTTGAAAAGTGACCTGTGAAGCAGTAGAAAACACAGGTTTCTCCATTGGATAAAGCAAATGGATTGTTGGTTGCTACCATATTGGAGACAAAATGAATGAATTTACCCCTACACCAGAAAAGAGAAAGGTGGGGGTGGAAGAAGAGAGATAAAGAACAACAATGGTAAAAGTACAGGGACAATAAAGATAACAATGATTGCAGGGAAGAATGAACAATATTGACAGCACTGCTAAGTACCCAGGGCAGGTGGGAATTGTGCCAGTGAACCTCATACAATAAAACAGTGTTAAAAGGGAGTAGGTCCATTATGGATCATGAGAGATATCCCTTGAGATCCTCCAGCTACTTCTCACCATATCACTCATGCAAAGCAGTGGACCTTTATCTGGAGCAGTTGGTTATGGCAGGTTTAGAGCACCTATGTGTCACTGGTGCAAATAAGCTCTTGGCTTCTCCTTTCCCTGCATGACTTTTGGGGATGACATAAACCAACCAAGCTTTGATGTTACCATCCAAAAATAACCAAAAATGACTTCATAATATTGCAACTGGTTAATGCATGGTTGACTCTTATTTTGTGTTTCATTTTTATCTGTCTTTCACCAAATGACCACAGATCTCAAGTGAGAAAGGCAGCGAAGGAGGGATATATGAACAATTTAAGAACAATTAGAGATGCAGTATTTTATAAAACAGTAAAGGGGATCTTTAGGTGAAATTTTATCTAAGAATTATCAGCAGTGTATGGAGTGTGGAGCACTTAGAAGGAAGCAATTCAAATAGCTGACCTTTAGAAAGACTTGTTATTGTTGTTTTGTTGAATTGCTGTTGCAAATATTCTAGTTTAAATACTTGCTATTTATATAACTGGATTTACTTTAAACTTCCAGTCTAGAATCAGATTCTAAAGCCAAGGTCCTTGTGAGGTAATTTCCCTGTCAGGAAGTCCTGAGCTAATCCTAATCATCAAACAAAGCTGCAGTACTGTGAGCCTAGAGAAGAGAATGCAACTTTGGAAAATGTTTCCTCCAGCAATTAGCTGAGAAACTGCAGTGGAAAGTTCTCATCTCTGTTAAGTTTCCTTGACCCCATCTTTTCATTCCAGATGTTCTGTCATGTTTGCTCTGACTGCATCTGCACTGCTAAGTACAAGAGGGCCAGGAAATGAGTTCAAGCACTTTACTCCACTATGCATCTGCTAGGCTGCACTCTGCTCTGCACAAAGCAAGGCAGATCTTGCCAACTTTCCAAGATGAATCTGCTCTACCAGGGTCTGCTCCTAAGCAGGGGATATGCGTCAATTGATGCCACTTAGATCAGAACGGAGGCTTGGCCTCTGTATGTTATTTATTTAGCTGTACAGCTATAACTTGGGGGACCAAGATGCACCTGGAGAAATATGATGGAGATAAATATAACAGAAAGACAGAACTTGATCTTTTCTTGTATCATCTACTGTCCAAAAATAAGCATAAAATAACATTATCTGACAGGACTTGTTTCAGATTCCTACACTTTAAGCCCTTTCACCTCCATCTAGGCTGGAACCTTTTTGGAGAGAGAGACAGAGAGAGACAGTTAAAGAGATCATGTACTGTATCAGTGAGGTAATTAAAGCGAAAAGAAACAAGTAGGAATAAAGACCATATCCAGAAACTATAGTTGATTTTTTGGCCCTGATCCAATTAATAGATAGCAATTTCATTATTTTTTGCCTTTACTTCTAAAAATGAATGGGTGCAAAAATGGCCTTGGGATTCTTACAGAATTCATCATCAGATTCTTTCAGTAAGCCATTCAATTTCACTAATACATCAAGGAGTCTGAGGGGTTTAATTTTCCAGTACATTCAGATTTCTTATTCTCTGTTTCAGTGAAAATTGGTGGATCCAAAATGCTTACAACATTAATTCTTTTTATGGCCATTTACCAAAAGTTTACATTTCTAGTGTGTCAAATCAGAGGTCATTTTGTGATAACACAATGCCACAGCCTTGGAAGGAAGGAGAGAAAAGCAGCTGCTCCATCTCTTCACCTTTATGCAGTAACTGCCTTCATACTTACTCTGCAGTTACCTGGTGTTCTTTGTTGCAGTCAGCAGGAACAGGTACCAATATTTCACTGAGAAGCAAGACTGTAAATCTATGGGGGTGCAGTTATATGAGACAGGATGAGCCTGTGTAATAGCTTACTGATGCTGAGAGGAACAGTTCTCCTTTCCTCTTCAACAGCTTTTTCACTTATTTCTCATTCTGATCTGCTGACTCACTCCCTCCCCTTTCACCAGCTCTCAGGCATGTCTGTCCCTTGGGGTCCATGTCTTCTAGCAAATTATATTTGTCCAGGATTGTGCTCTGGCACAGAGACCAGCTGCAGGGAAACAGCACCCTCTCCATCCATCACAGTCTTGAAACTTCCAGCAGTTGGTGGCCATATACAAGCTGCCCATAGGAAATGTTTTCTGGTCCATGGTGGTTTTGCAGCTGTTCCTAGGAATTGTTGGAAGAGAGGTAGTTAACCTGGGCCAAAACCTGGGATCATTAAAATAATTTACTCTAGACAACATAAACAACCCAGTTTCAGTGCCTTGGAATGGTACTGTTCATTGTTTAATATATTATCATTGCTGTAATTCAGGGACGTGATTCCTCTTAGGACTCGAGTTGACAGCTCAGCCAAAATGGAAGGAAAAGCTTTTTGCCATCAGCCCTTTTGGTATCGGACCACAGAGATGGGATTGGGAACAAGGGTATAATTCCACGAAGAGAGAGGGAGAGATGGAAAGAAAGGAAAAGACTGACTTCTTCAGTGTCAATTTTATATGTTTTGTCTAACTCTACTGTCCTTAACAATATAATTAGAATATACACTATATCATTATACATATAATTAGAGATGTGTACATATAAATGTGTACAGAGGAGGACCCTGTCCTGCAGAGTCTACTAAATGCAGATGCCTACTAAAGAGATTTGCAGCATAGTGCCAACAATCCACTGCCATTTCTCCTGTGGTTTCTACCCCTTTGGATCTGCCATCTAATGTGAATTTGTTATAAATTCCGAAGTTTTATTCCAACTGAGTCCCACTGTTAAAACAGTAATCTAGTGGGTGGACTAGTAAGAGCTCACACACAGAATTTAAATGGCAGATTGGAAGAGGTGATAGCATTCACTAAGACTAGCAAAAGGAGATGACCTTCCTTTAACCTCTTACTGTGACATATTTGCATCCAAAAGAGAGTGGTACACAGCTTTCAGAAAGGTTTGTACTCTTCTCTCTGAGTCAACACTTCGGCATTCAGCAGCAGTGCCCCTGCATTAGCAAAGGCAGCTCCTGCCCTGGGACAAAGATGTTCAGCTGGACAGAGGAAAGACTGCAAAAACAATCTTGCATACCTGCATAAAACCAGTTGTTTGGGCTTTAAAAAATATTTTTCCCCACATTCTCAGTTTTTTAGTCTAGGTCACCACATGATCATGTGCAAAAAACGATCTAAAGTCAAAACTTCTGAATCTGGGATTGCTTAAGGGTCTGTGGGTTGGGAAGGTCTCTGTCGTGCTGCAGGGTGATCCAACCGCCCCTTATAAAACTGTTCCCAATTATAGATATATTCCATGTGTTTTAAAGGAAACGTTCTCTCCTCATACAAATATAACCATTAAGAAAAACAAAAACAAAAACAAAAACAAACAACAACAACAACAAAAAAAACCCCACAAAAACCACAAAAACCTTTGAGATTCTCAGTGTTCTAGAGAATTATTTTGTAGTATGTAAGTTTAAAATTTCTTGCCAGCTAATTTTTACTGGAAGGTCTGTGTTCAGTCATTCTACTTCACATTTAACATTTCCTCGAGCATGTGAATATAAAGATTCTCACTCCATATATACTCTCTAATTTTTTTTCTCCTCTACCAGATTTTATTTTTTTTCCCCAAGATTTGGACTTCTTTTTTTTTCTTTTTTTTTCTTTTTCTTTTTCTTTTTCTTTTTCTTTTTCTTTTTCTTTTTCTTTTTCTTTTTCTTTTTCTTTTTCTTTTTCTTTTTCTTTTTCTTTTTCTTCTTCTTTTTCTTCTTCTTCTTCTTTTTCTTCTTCTTTTTCTTCTTCTTTATTTCCTTTTTCTTTTTCCTTTTCTTTTTTTCTTTTTCTTCACTTTTTTCTTTCATGACAGATTGCAGATTTAGCAAACCTAGCAAATGCATTTCTGGAAGTCTAGAGTATAGGAGCCTAGAGGTTTGACAGGTTGGGGTGAACCTGTGAAGAATATTTTGCTTAGCAGGATAAGACATGCAAGACTTAACAGAATTAAAAGAACCTTTCACATACACATGCTGAAGTGTCATTAAAGCAACACCCTCATGCCATTCTAAAGCTCCTCTTAATTTCCATTCATAAGATCTGATTCCTCTGCCCTTGTTTAACCAATTGTTCTAGTTCAAAATTTACTAGCAATTGCTATTGCAGATATAAGTTCTGCTGAGTTGCAAATTTGCATAATTTTTGGGGAATTCTGTTTTGTGTTGTGTCTTTAAAATTGTAAAAAAAGCAGGAAGCTTCCTTTGTGTGCATGTTCAAAATACAAAGAATAATTATTGCTAATGGAAAATGATTTAAAAATAATTAAAAAATCAAAATTAATCACATTTTCTATTGTAAATAATAGAATCTATTTTAGGTTTATACTTTGCTTTGACAAAACATTGTGTCAGTTCTATCCATATGGGTCTGAATCTAGTTTAATAGTCCTCATTTCTTGTGAATTAATGGCAACCTGGTGTTTAAATAAAATAATTTCCTGGGATTGTCTCTGACATCAGCCTTGGAACTCCTTCTCTGTGTCTCAAAAAATCAGCCAGGCAGATGTACAGATCTTGTGGTCTGGGAGCATTCTGTTTTAATGGCCCCAGTTGTGAATAAAGCAATAAGCAGATGTTTTATGCTACTGTCGTAAGTAATGCATCTGTTGGGGGCTGGC
Source organism: Aegithalos caudatus (assembly GCA_013389925.1). NCBI lineage: Eukaryota > Metazoa > Chordata > Aves > Passeriformes > Aegithalidae > Aegithalos > Aegithalos caudatus. The sequence continues at coordinate 8,289 of WEIU01024761.1, forward strand.
ACAGAAGTGCATCAGTGATTAATGCAGTTTGATTCCTTCCTAACTCTCATTCATCCATCAGCTTCCTTCCTCCATTGGCTGTTAATTCTGTTGCTTTTGCTATTTCACTGCTCTTTCATCCTTGTGTAGAAGAATCCTCAGCTACAAAATATGTGTGAATGTCTTTATCCTGGCAGTGCGTGTCCTGAGAGCAAAGTAATATTTTAGATGCTTTGATTATGCTAGTAATGTAACCACCCAAATATATTGCTAGATCCTCTGGGTTGCCTGCCATCCTACTACACCTATGGCGCCTGCAGGCAAGTATGCTGCAACCCTGTCCCTGAGAGCTGGGGGGCACCTTTGTGTCCTGAAAAAACAAAGGAAGGGACTGAGAAAGCAGTGGGGTATGTCAGCATCCTCTGATTTGGTGCCTCATATTCCAAGAACTTCTGTCTGTAATGGATCAGTTGTCACAGGTTTAGTTTAACGTTACCTTGGAGTGAAGCAATTTTAGATGTGCCTGGGAAGCGGATTTAAAATGAGCCAACTGTAAAGCTGATGGTAAAATAATAACTTCAGTTTTTGAGGAAATGAGGAAGGCAGGAAGACAGGCAGGAAGACAGGCAGGCAGGCAGGCAGACAGGCAGGAAGGAAGGAAGCAAGGAAGGAAGGAAGGAAGGAAGGAAGGAAAGATGAAAGTCCCCACCCTCCTCCAAATCAGATTCCAAAGTCATTGATGTTGTATTTCTAGTGGAATGATATAGTTAATCAAATGATTTGAAATCATGCCATCAAAACGTTTTTATTTAATTGAAATGGAATATTTTAGCACTTTTAAAGGCATTTTCCTTTCCAAATTGTAAGGGAAATCAGCAAAACCATATAAAAAATTCCAGTCTGACAAGAATACTTTTTAAAATAACTCTTCGATTGTTTCTAGATTTCAGTGAAGCAAGCCTTTAATTAACAGTAGTTCCTTCAAGTCTAGTAAAGCATCTGTTTCTCAGAAGATGCTCAGCAAACTAGAGTTCTCTTGGAGCGTGGTCCTAGGATCATTGTTTGCCTGATGGATTTGGACAATAAAAGCTCTCAATGCTACCTGCTTAGCTTCCTAAATATGCAGAGATTCATGGGTACTGTTATGCAAAACAACCTCAGTGGCTCACTTTTAATTGTTTGGCTTAACTGATAAGAAGATGTTGAGGGTCTTTAATTAAGGGAATCATTTCTGTGGACAAGTGGCAGCAGGAAAAGAGAGGAGTAAATAGTATTTAGTGGCATGAGAAGCTTGGAGCCACGGAGTCCCTCAGTGTGAAAAGTAAGGGAAAACTATCCCCTAAAATAGGGAATACTTTTAATATGTATTAAGAGGAATAGACTATTCAGTCACCTACAAGAGAGACAGACAAGGCAAGGACAGGCAGATTAGGTGGTGTCACCTGTGGGGTTTAGGGAAGCCAGGCTGGAGGAACTGGAAATGAATTTGAATTTGTGAGTATGGAAGAGATGTGTAAATGTATGAGGATCTCACTTTGTTATGCTGATGATGCAAAGAGAAGACATTTTATTAGCATAAGAGTACTCAAAGAGAAGCAAAGTGATGTAAATAACCACTAGTCCACTGAATTCCTATTTATATTCAAAGGGAAGCATCTCATCTAGCTTTAATTCAAAACAGAACGTTTCACACTTCTTAATTATATGTGAATTATAAAGTACCCATGTCCTCTTCCTTTGCAAAATGCACAACAGCAGATCTATTCCTCCAGAATTAATAACGATCAAGTGGATGTCCTCCTTGCAAACATCTGCACAGGAAGAATATCAAGGGTTGGTGTTGTGACAGACTTTTTATTAACTACTGAGTCTGAAGGACATATGTTATAATGACTCATGGATCAACTTTAGTGGCTGGCCTTTCATTTGTTAGAATAAAACCAGCCAGATTTCAAATGTCACTCATGACACGGGTAAAGGCCATAAAAACTTGGTTCAGACTTCTAATAATATTGGCTAAAGTTTGATTTGCGTTTTTACTCATTGCCTAAATGTAAAATTTGAGGTATGAAAATAAGAATCTAACCAGAAAAATGTAAGGCATATATTGATCCTTCTAAACCAAAATTGCAACACAAAACTAGTTAAGAAATCTAAAGTAATTTTCTTGTCATCAACTATTATATAGCAAACATATAATGTGTGGTGGCCAACTAAAACAAAATTTTTTGAGCATGTACCTTTTAACAGAATAATCTCCTATTTCTGAAATCAAGTTGCGATTTTTTTTTTCACTCCCTCACCATCTGGCTTGTGTACATTCATCTCCCTGTTAAAGTATTTCAGTTTAAGGGGTTAATTTTTACCAGACAGGAAAGTCTGAGTAAAATTTGATGGAATTTGATTCCATTTTCAGCAGTCCAGGCTTCTGGAAAATGAATGCTTGGCAATATGTATTAATTGAAATCATCAGTTCATAAACAACATTGGAATTTTAGATATGTCAGACCCCTGGTCTCAAAAGCAATGTGCTTTGTAAAAGCTGGAAAATACAGTTCAACAACCACAGGGGCATGCTTAATTTTAGTGGAAGATTCTTATTGCTATGTTATCTTTCAGCATAAACTAATGCTGAAATTCTGGAAGATATACTATCTTTAGGAAAAATAAAATTCAATTCCCGCATTACGTGACACAATGCAGAAAAAGCAGCTCAAATAAAATACCAGTTTTTTAAAGGGCTTTAACTTAAAATGTAATAAGGGTTGCATTTCTTTTTCTCTAGCACATTTTCTTCCTTGAAGAAACTGAACATATTTTTGAGGCTTGCTTTGTTCCCATGATGCTTTCATGGGACCTTACATACATAATATTTCATAATCAAGAGCTATAGTAAATCCCTAGCAGAATTCTGAGCATGAGAATGGGGCATCATGGTGAGATGCAAGAGTCACAAGGAGCAGAGCAGCAGAAAAACAGGGATATTTCAGTTGAGTTAGTCTACATCTATTCTTGGTCTGACAAAGAAAACTATGGTAGTTTCTTTAAGTCTGTCCTCCAAGTGGTGAGGACATATGAGGGAAAGTAGGGGTTTGGTAACGTAGGCTGGAGATAAACTGAGTTGGTAGGAGAAGGCAAAGGCAAGAAAGATCATTGAGGAGAGGTTATATTTAGGGTCCATGACTGTGGGACCTGATCAGCTGTTTTCACCCTCACTAATATCTTGTAGAAAGAAACTGAATTTCCCCAGGTTTTGTCTCTCAACTTCTTTTCTCTGAGACCAAGATGAAATTTTGCATCTGTGACAGATTAGCTGAGGCAGAAAAGATATTTTCCCTTCCCAGCTGTCTATTTTGCAGAGAGGGAGTCTAGTTTATTTTTCTGACACTTTAGAAGTCAAAAATAGTGTAGTCAAATTCATAGGGTTTCATTGTACATCAATTTGGAATTGGGAAGAGATTAAAGAAAAGTAGGCAGAAGACATCAGCTATCAACATCCCTTTTGCAGAACACTGAACTTTTCTACCTGTGCTGTGATGACAGAAATCTCTCATAGGACCTCACTTGACCATTATGGGGAAAAGGATGACAGGGTGCCAGGAACAGCCTGGGATCAGTATGGGAGATGGATTTATTGGAGCAGCAAGGGTGAGTAAGAGTAGTGATAAATTTTGTCTGATGTGCTGCCTAGTGTTTCCAAGAGGGCTAATAAAATTGTAGGTTATTTAAATGATGATTTGTCCACCATGTCTGTCCTAATGCATGCCTGAGACAGCACACTTCACTTCTCAAAGCTTATCCACAGAGAGACTGTGCAGGACAATTGAGAGCAGTGAAGGAGCAGCCTGTGATATTCTATTGCTTTCAGAAAAACACACTTAACTACTGGTGTAGAATTTTGAGAACTGAGAATGATTTAATTTGGATAATGAAAGAAAGATCTTGGTCCGTGTTTTGCAAAATCATCTTTTGTAGTCAAGCCTTCAAAAATAAGACTGAAAGTGACACAAGCTGCGCATATCCATTATCTAAAAAAAGATATACACAAAATGTGTATTAGGATTTTTTAAAAATTTGATTAATGACAGTAATTTTGAGTGGATATACAAAACTAGCTCTTTTTTTCTGTAAGAACTCTCAAATTTGCAACTTTGATGGGTTTCTTCCTGAAGAAAAGCCAAACGAAAACCAACAAACTGCCCCCATTTTTAAGGGGTGTGTTTCCCTGCAGTTTTCCTTTCATTTCCCTTTTTATCTGTCATTTTCTTTGACTGAAGAGGAATGGGCAGCCTCTCATTTCACTTTCCCTTTTTAGTGACTAATTGCATTTGTGTGGCAAATTTTGCCAGGGAGGATGACATGGTGAAACACTTTCTGGTTGCTTGAAGCTGAGGTCGCTGCAGAGTTCAGTAATGCTTCCTAATTATACTGCACTTAGGGCACACCTAGGAGGCCAACGTTGTGTAAAACATCTTTTAGTAACCTATGTAGTGGACATCTCAGAGGGTGTATTAACGATAAAGTCTAAGTTATTTAGGGAGTTTGGCTGTGTGTATTATCTATTTCTCTAACTAAATCATAAAATTTCAGATGTGGTAAAAGATGTGTCTCTATCTTAAAGGATCCTCCAGCTCTGAAATTTAGCTCTTGCCTACCAGAGTCAATACATTTTTTTTGTCATTGTTCTGTTTCTGTAGGGTAATTTGGTTTAGTTTGATTAGTTTTTTTAATTTGTGGTTACTTTAGGACCTTAGATCTAAGTAAGAGTTTATCATATGCTAAACCAGAGCTTATCACAATTTCCTTAAAATTATAGTATGCTTGTTTACTGCCTGTGTGGTGGTGTATAACATTTGCTGTTTGCGTTCACCTGTGCTAGGTCTCTTTGTTTCCTAGATCTCCAGAAACTGTAGCTGTAAGCCCAAGAAGGAAGCTGTAGTCCCTAGAATTTAGGAAAGCATGTCAGTACAATTTAAAGTTTGGTTCTGAACTCCCTCTACAATTACATCTGATTCAAACCTGTCTGCATTTGACAGTAAAGTTAAACTTGAACTAGTCACGAAAACGAAACAAAACGTGCCTTTGAGAAAGCACTTGATCGCCTTTCCTTTGAAATAGCACCTCTGTTCCATACTGATGTTAGGAATTACAAGCATAATTGCAAATTTCTAAATAAGTCAACTAGATGGCTACATATATATTTTGGATGCAGTTATTTGTTTGTGAAGGTGACAGATCTGCATTTTGTAGGAGAGGATCATGGAGTAATCCTTCACCGGAATTTTTTTGCGTCTGAATTTATGAGTATTGCAAAGGAATGCAAAATATGACAAGGATATAGAAAGATTTTCATAGAGATAAAAATGTATCTCCTGGACAGATATGAGAAAAATAATCAAACCATAGTAATGAGATTCTTATTTTAAGTTCTCATCAGCATTACTCAGGATTTTATTCATCTGCAGACCTCAGATCTATCAATGGAGTCAACTCACATACATAATTCTAGTTGCTGGTACATGCATATTTTAAGAAAGTGAATGAATTAAGGCGATAAGTAATGCTTGTACCTTAGCAGCATTTCCTATTTTGCAATCAGTGGACAAGATAAGAATGAGATAAAGTCTGTCATCCAAAGAAAAAGCCTTTCCTTATGAAAAAAACCCCTCAAAATATTCAAATAGAGAAGTCCTATTTTGCCTTATATATTTATTTTGTGAAGTTTTGGGTCTTCCTTTATAGTTTTTATTTTAATGTGTTTTGAGGGCAGTGGGGTGTGGCTTGTTTGAAATTCAGTGAAATCATGAAGATGTGATTGGGACATCTTCCATGAAACAAGTTTATTGCTGCTTTGGCTTAATTTATTCCTCTCTTACTGAGGAATTAGCAGAGGATAAGAGATACTGAGCTGGCTTTGGGAATCTAGAGTTCTTTTATCAGTGTTTATATTCAGGGCCAAAAAACAAACAGAAGAAATTTGTTGGAATTTGCTCTATCAGATTTCTGATATACCAGCCTGCTGAGTGATTGAATGTGAGTAGTCACAACAGAACCCACTGTTCATTTATTCTAAGCACTGAAGATGAACAGACTTAGAAAACTTTCAAGCTGTGCAGAACCATGACTTCAGAGGTTGTGAAAAT
>WEIU01024761.1:17584-29584 GCA_013389925.1 Aegithalos caudatus
ACATTGGCCACTGTCAATTGGGACAGACAGATTTTTAGTCTAATCTATTTCAGACCATAATCTTCCTAAAGCTGTGTTCTGCATGAGTGCTGTTGTACAAATGTGGGTGCTACTGCAACCAGCAGGTGTGCTTTCAAATTATATATACTGTTCAATCAGGTGCCTATGCTCTGAAAAGAATTTTTGGCTGACAGAAACAGTTGGGGGACCCAACAGAGTTTCATGCAGATCAGCCCAAGAGATTAAGCACTTAGATTTTCTTACCAGCAAGTTAAAGTCATGACTGGGTGTGTAGATATTGTTTGTTCTCCCCATCAGCTGTGCAAGATGCTCCTAGCTCCCTTCTCTGACTAGTACTCCACAGCCCGACTCCCTTGTTTTTTATACTGGCTGAAGCTAAAATTGGAAATGACTGACTGAATTGTCTTGGCCATGCCTTGAACACCAAATGGGGTATATGTTCTTCTGAGAACAACATATTTATCCTCAGCACAGCTTCTTGTCACAGAGATGACAGTCCCCATTCTGCTAGTCAGGAACCTGAGAGCAGACTTTTGGGCAGCACGCCCAGGGTCCTGCACAAAGTCTGCGTCAGAGCCAGGATACTTTGTACTGAACTTGTTATAATTTAGGGGTTATATCAATAGTGATGGTGATCCTGAGAGTTAACATAAATGTACAACCTGGGAGTTAGGTCTGAGTTTGAACTGATAAGAGCATGAAGCAGCCTGGCCCATGTGCTGTGTGTTTTGGGAAGACTCTTCCCGTAACTGCTAGAGTGATTATTCTGAACAATGTGCTACCATCCATTAGTATTCTTATCTCTGCCACCACTTATCCTAAACCTGAGTCATCTATTGTATCTCAAGTGGATTTTATGAAGTGTTCCATATTTTAAATTCTACATGATGGCATTGGCCCATTTTCTATAATCTTTTGTTGGAGTTTCCTGGACTTCAAACCACAGCCAAAACTTTCTCAGGCTGGGAAATCAAACATAAACTGGCATAGTATAAGAAAGAAACAATTATACATAATTTGATTCCTTAATCAGAAATGAGGAAAAATAAATCACCAAAATCATACAATTTTTGAGTGGCTCTATCCTAATGTAATTAAAATAAAATCCTATTTGCAATATCACTTTAAACCTGATCCGCAGATATTGAATGTGGTTGTTACTTTGTATACAGATTTTCTGAGCCTAGTAGATCCTCACTCTGTTTTCGGATTAAAGTAAAATACTCTAAGCATTAATTGCAAAAACTTAGACCATTTGTAAAGACTCTCAGGAAGTTATTTAAAAATCACTTTTTTTTTTTTCTAACTGGAATTACTGTATTTTTTATTGTTGGTAGTAGACTTTTCCTCCTTGGAACAATATGCGAATCTCATTAAAAATCCCCTTTTCAAGTATTTTGAGACACAAGTTCAGACAATAGCTTAATTTAGGATGTAAATGAGCTGTGTAGCATTGCAAATGATGCGTAAAAATTCTTGCCATGATTCTCTCCTTTGAAATAGTAGTTTAGGTAGCCATAACATTAAAATTCTGGCATCTGATTCTCTACTTGTTTTTTAGACTTTATTTTAAGGCAGCTCTTTGCAGCATAAAGTCAGAGCTAAAGTAATCCATTGGAGATCTGTAGGCGGTATTAATCTTGCCACAGTCTAAGTAGGAAGACAGCAGAGTTTAGAAGTAAGAGAGAAATTTAAGTTTACACTAGATCTAATGGAGAAGATCTGTAAGAGAGATTAAAGAGTGATTCATTTGACCACGTTGCTCTTGTTCTTTCATTTCTGCAGGGATGGGAATGTGCCCTGTTGGGAAATCAATATAGTCCAACATGGTAGCAAGCTGGGAGTTACGTAAACAGATTTTTCTGTTAACTCTAAACAGTGAATTAAACCTACACTGGTTATAAAAGTGTTTTTTTACAGCAAAATATCTGTATACACTACTTCCCATATACGACTAATCTACTGGATTGACTGAAATGAGAATATTCTCTGTCTTGGCTAATATTTCATTAGATGAAGGTTTCGAGTCTAAACTCTAAAATACAGCTTACTTCAATCCTGGAAACTTAAGTATAACAATTTTTCTAAAGGATAAGCATATTCTCTGTCTTTCTTCTGTAGTGCACTGAAATTAATTTCCAGTTGTAAAAACCATTATAAATAACCTACAAATACGCAACGTATGGTGACAGCCATATTTATCTCAATGTTAAATTCAGGAATAATTTTTCTAGTGTCTGTAGATGTGGGAGATGAAAAGATAGAACAGTTCTGGCTAAGTTTCAGAACAACCTGGATGCTCTTGTTCTTTTGTTCCTTTTGTTATGGTTGTTGTTTTTTAAATTATTATTTCCTCCATTGAATTTTATGATAATATGTTTAGAAACCTAACTTTGCTCATCTCCTCTACATACCAGTGAGGAACAAATGGACTCAAGTGGATGAAAAATGTATTAACAAATAGTGTTACTTTTTACACAATGGCCAAGAAGCATAAATTTCTCCCATCTTCCTGCTACCAACCTAGGCTGATTGAGATGAACAAATATGAGGAAGCTGATTCTTAACATCAGATTGAAGAATAATTCTTGGTTTGTNNNNGATTGAAGAATAATTTTTGGTTTTTTTTCACTTTTTGGTGTTTTTTTGTTTAGCTTTTTTTTTTTTTTTTGGTCAGACCTCTAGAAAAAAGGAGAAGACAAAAATCAGATCTATGGCTTGTTGGTGCCTCAAATTGTTGGTTTGATTTAATTAAAATACCTATGGTTCCTATATTTAGGATGAAAATACAGCCTTAAGATACCTGAGTCTGGCAGACTCAGCTGTATTGCTCAGGATCAGTGTTGGTCCAGTTCTATTATGTGAGGTCTTGTAGCACTGAAATAGGAGTGCTCATTTCAAAACACAAATACTCTGATTCTCCTAGAGTTCATGCAAAAAAAACCACAAATGCATTTCTGAACAAAACCTTTCCCTCAAGTATTTATACACTTTGATGAAATCACCCCTGAGATGTCTCTTCCTTAGGCTGAGCAGTCCTGGCTCTCTCAGCCTGTCCTCACAGAAGAGATGGTCCAGTCCCTTCAACACCTTGGTGGTCCTTAGTATGCTTCTGTCTCTCTTGTACTGGGGAGTCCAGACCTGGACACAGAACCACAGTGCTCCAGAAAAATCCATGTGTGTTCCTCTAACAGAAAAAAATAAAAACAAAAACAAAGGTGTAAGTTTTATGGTTTATAAAAAGCAAACTGAGCATCCAGAGAGTCTGTGTGGTTTTGTTGCATGGGAGGTCTCTGCTTTCAGCCTGGTTGGACGAAGTTACCAAGTTGTTCACAATTATAGACACAGGCAGTCAGTTTTCAAAAGAATACTTCTTTCTTATTTGTTTATAGAGCCTACATGCCTATGTAAATCTTATGAACCACCCTGCCAATTTTGGGGAATCTGGATTACCCTGACAGCTCTATTAAGCCCTCCAGTGCCTAAGTGGAGGACATAGAGGAGATAACACAACTTTAAAATTTTATCAGTAATTGAAATATTACACTTCATTTGGATCATCCATATTCAAGAAAAGTTAATCAAGCCAGAAGAAGTGCAAATATAGTGTGTAGGTTCTTTTGCAGAGTGGGACCAGCAAGACATGGTACTTTCAGCTTAATGAAATGAGAGCTGAGAAGAGATAATACTTCTGATAGTAAAATGTGAGGTGAGGAGAAGAAATATTTACATGCCTGGCATGTAAGTTCAATAAATAAACATAGACTGGCTATGAGGAATTTTGGACTAGAAATTAGAAGATTTTTCTCAACCTGGAAAGAAATAATTTAAGAAAAAATCGAGAAACTGAATAGGTTAAAGATGGAAGGTGCTGCACTTACAGAAAATAAATAAAAAATCTTGCTTCCCATTTTAGGAGAGGAAAAGGCTTGATTATCTAGGAAAATCTTTCACTTTGATGTTCTCATCTCTTCTTTTTATCATCCTTTTTAATGCTTGAAATTTTCCCATGAACTCACTGGATGGAATTTTCCATAGCCTAACAAGGCACACAAGTGACTTTTTCATAATTATTGATGATCTTTATTCTCTAGAATATATCTGTTTACTTAATTTGGATAGTAAAATACAGGTACCACATTCTTGGCCACAGTTCAGTAACAGCCTATGATTTTTTCCTCGTGGTACATTGGCTTTTCCCTGAATTTTTCCCATCTAAACATTTCCCTTCAGCTCAATGCATGTATTTCAGTTTCTAATAAAATCAATTTTTTCTTCGGTTGATTTAAATGAGGCCGAAGTTTTAGCAGATGTTTTTGAAGTGCACCTCCACTGAAGATGAAATGCATTCTCTTCTCAGTAATACATATATAGTTCAGAATTGATAATCTAAGTTTTGTTTTGTGTCCGGCTTTGTGCCTTATTATTACTTCTGCACTGGAGCTCAGAAACCATGTATTTGCAAATATAATTTTTACTTGGCTAATTTATAGAAGCAGAGATTTTCTGGAAACATGATAAAATCCATATCTGCTTACTTAGGGTGGAGGACTTTTCTCAAATACTTCTATCTCTGCAAAGGGCTTTTTCTTCCTCCTAAAGATTTTCATATCAGTAAAGGCCAATAACCCCTAGATCTTTTTATGATTGAAAGGATGTTTGTTTTTGGAAAACTTTTCCGCCAACCAGTGATTTTTCTGGTTTCATGATGTCCAGGTTCCTGTTTTTTTCCAGATTAGGGTGCCCCAGAGTCACACTGTGCTTTTTCTCTTGATGAAATGTTGTGAGAAATAGAAATGATGCATATATATATCTAGCAATCCGGGAAAGGTGAAAAATAAAAGTGTTCTTGAGGCATTTGTGGCATGAGAAAGGAGATATTTTTCAAGAAGTGTGGCCTGGACTCACTGAGGTATTGTCATGCAGTGTCTTTTCACTGCAGTTGACTGAAATAAGACTCAACTGTTTAGTCATGGGCTTTTTAAAATTCTTGTATGTTGTTTTCACATTTATTTTGTTACAGGCATTGAGATGCACAGATAGGTTATATAGGAGTATACACATGTAAGAAAAAAGTAAACAATTAAGACATTTTTAAAAGCACTGTTCATAGAACCATAGTATCACATGATCACATGTTGAAAAAGACTCTTGAGAACACCGAGTCCAACCCTAAAAGGTATAAAATCAGTCAAACAATATAAAACTCAGTAGCCTGGGTTGCTGCAGCCAGAAGAAGAGAGGGCAGTATAGAAATGAACTGAAGAAGAATGTGACAATTCTGAATTAGGTAGCTAGATTTCAGTCTAGCAGCTGCATACACTCTTTCAGTCATGATAACTGCAATTGTGCCTAGTATGACCTCTAATTTTTCTTTTAAGAGAAGATCCTACCTGTAAGAAGAAAAATCCTATTTTGACTTCTGTGGAAGCAAGTTCCCTATCAATGATCTCTTTCACAGTTATGCCAGGAGCTGAGAGTGAAGCCACATTGTACAGTACCACCAATCTTTCTTCATCCTCATTAAGTTGAATGGTCTCTTGAAGTATCTCTGGTACTGGCTTAAGTAGATTCAAAAATAACTTTCTGCCACAAAATGGTTCTTTTTTTTTTTTTTTNGAAATTAACTTTTATGAAAAATTTAACAAAGCGGATTGTCTGGGAGTCCAGTGAGGGGTGGGATGAGTTCAAAACAAGGACTGAGGGCAAAATCAGAAGCTGAGCTGTTAATGGAAAGAGTAGGTTATTCATTCATCTAATTTACAGTGGAAAGTTAAATCAGCTCAAATTGAAATTAATATCTTCAGCTGGAAAATGAGTATTCCCTCAAAAAACTAACATGCCTGAATTATTCTATTTCTATGTATCCCCTTGTCTTTTTGACAGGTTTTCACAAGACAGCTCTGGGGCAGTAATCACAGTTTTGTCATTCAGACCCCTTCATCCAGCTTGCACCACAAATACTTAAGCAATTTGCCTGTGTTCCAGTCTGAGTGGTTCCTCTCTTGCTGCTCCGTTGCCCTTTGATAACATATAGTTTTTTTGGCTTGTCATTCCAAATTGCTTTGCACATTTTTGTTTCTGTCATACAAATGTGGGCCCTTTGTCATAGTTACAGAATGAACAAAGATTTTCAGTGTATTTCTGTAATGCTCCATTACATTTAGAGTATATGCTGAATAAATAATAGATCATCTGTAATGCTATTAATATGTGCCAAAAGACAGTATTTCACAGCAAATCTTATTTTTCCTTCATCTTGGTAATGCTTAAGTTTAAGAGATGAGTGAACATAGGGAAGTAACACCTTTACATTTTATAGACATCCACTTCTATTTTCCTGTCTTTTGGATTTCCTTTGAGGGGTTAAAAAGAAACTTTTTATTCTTTAGTAAGTTTACAGTGAGTTGATGAGATTAAAAAAAATAAATAATGATTTATCAACTCTAACTTTCATGCAACTAGTGTGTTGCAGTATGAACATTGTAATTATCTTTTGAAAGCAGAAGGATGTCACCACTGCCTCAAGGAGATAAAATACAATTATTACTGAAGAGCAAAAATTTATTAGTCACAAAGCAAGTGTGCCACAAAAGGATAAAGACAAACACCTAATCAGAATGTTATATCACCTAAAGGTTTTTAATCTTCCTTTTATTCAGTTATTGCTACTATGTGATTGTAAGGTAGGAAATTTCCACAAGGCTATTTTGTTGTCTCGTGAAAGGAATTTCAGCCTTTATCAGTGATGTATGTGAAGAATTGCAGAATAAACTGTTACGGGGGAAAAGTATTTTATGTATAAACAACAGGAGAAGCCCAGGCAATAAACAAGCTAATTGGACACATTCATGGCAGTGATAATACTCGAGTTCAGGTTCCTGTTTCCCACTCGTCATTGGGACGTAGCAGTTTGAGGGGCTCAACAGCTCCCTTTGCTGGCAACATGCAAGGAATGCAGTTTGTGTGCACTGTCCCTGGTTCCTTTGCCATATCAGGTTTTAATTAGTAGCACAGGCAATATGTCCTGGCTCCTGCTTTCAGTTATGAGATAGTAGAATTTTTCAACAAGTCACGAACTTCAAGGAAAAGTATAAATAGACCATCAAAAGAATCAAGAAAATAAATTAAACTGGTATAAACACACAAAAGGAAATTAAGATTGAACCAAAATCACAAATAGAAAATCAAACAATTACTCTGTATAACACAGGCAAAATAAGATTGACTGAGAAATGTAGTTTCTCTAACATACACTAATCAACAAAAAGCTAGCCCATACCTTACCCCCTTAGCAGCAACCTTAACCAGGGCCAGAACATTCAATCGAGATGCCTGAAGCCCTAGTCACCCTCACCCAAGGTCTTCAGGCCCTCACTCTAAGCCTGCAGGCCAAGAGTCTTAATCTTAGCTCACACGTGTTAGGCCCACCAGGAGAGCAGGGTTTGTGAGGTTAGGGAACAAATGCCTGGGGAGATGACTGCAATGGGCAAAAACCCCAGGCTCATGTCAGAAAATTTGAATTAGTGTAAAAACTTTTTATTACTATCCTAGTGTTAACTGCCCCTCCACCCAAAAAACCCACCAAACCAAAATAAACCCCCCCCCAAAAAAAACCAAAAAACCCAAAAACCCCCAAACCCCAAAACAAACAAACAAATCCCAACAAACAAGGAAAATGCCTTGGTTCCCCTCTGGAGATTTCTACTCATGCCTCTAATCCATTTGCTGTGTGTTATGCTCAGATCTTTTGGTGAGGCAGTGGGTGATGCAGGAGACTGGGGTTGCTGTGTAGCAGATGCTTTTATCTTCATGCACCTTGTTTTTTAACTGGTCCAACATGGTTTCCTCCACCAACCATAGTCCTTTAGAGTCACACCTCCTCCTGATTCTTCTCTCTCTCCCTGTACAGTCTGATACTTGTCTACAGCCCTTGCTCAGGTTGCTCTTTTTTCTCCAGCACTCAGGCTGCCAATTTTTGACATTTTTCCTTCTTTTTCACCCTTCTTTGTAATTTTCTCTTGTGTCTACTGCTCTAGCATAACTATCTCTTTTTATTCTTCCTTTGTCTCAGCACTTGCTACCTAACCTCTGTTTGCAGAGACTCCAGAAACTCCTCTGATTCTGTCGTAAAGTGCATTCACTGTGGAGCTGTCATGGGCTGTGCCTGGCACAGCACAGTCTGGGACCTCCTCCCACACAGGTCAACCCTACAGGCCATCATGAACACAAAACCCAGCCACTAACCCTCTGCCCCAGCAAAGCCCCTTGTGGAGTCAGGGGAGCAGAGAGGTCATGGGATGGGAGAGGGAGATGCACATTAGAGGGAAAGTACTAGTTGTTTACTGTGAGGGGCTCTTTGTAAAAGCAGCTGACTGTCCATGGGATGGAGGCTGTTTAATTTCAATGTTTTTTCTATATATTTTCATTTTTTTCTAGATATAGTCAATGTTTCAATGTTTCATTTAATTTCAAATGTTTTTTTCTTGATATTTTTGAAAGGTTTTCTCAGGAAAAAATATTTTTCTTGAGTGCAGAGACATAAGTGACATTATTTAAGTGATGCCATTTGTGGCTTTCATATGATTTTAAGTTAAGAACAACTATTTCACATAAAGTCTTTCTCAAGGTGCAGAAAGCAAAAGTTAGCCAAAATTTTTATAAGTTTTTTTTTTTTTTTTTTTTTTTTTTTTTAGGAAAACAGTTTCCCAAAATATTATAGAGGGCAGGAAAATCGAAGGACTGATTCTGTGTGAAACCATCGGAATGTTAGAAGCTAGGAAGATATATAGAGGTATAACACACCCAAATGGTGAAAAGTTGTGCTTTTCCAAGTTATATTAATTCTATCATTACAGAGCACTCATTCTTTTCACTGGGCTGTCATTTTACAAGTTGGTGGATTTGTGTTTGTGTTTAGAGTCCTGTATCACAGTTCTAGTTCTACTGTAACAGGAGGCTGATGCCTCCCTCTTCTGATCCCGTGCTTCATGGAAGAGAAATCCAGAAGAGGCTGTCAGATAACCATGATTCAAGAAGGCACTCAGCTGCAGAACTCTGGAAGGTGGCTGAGTACTCTGGGAGATATACTGCTGCTCCCTCCTCAACTCTGTCATAAATTCATTCTTTTTCCCATTGTTGGACAGAAGATGTTGGTGTAGAAGGACTATGGCGTTCCACATATTGTGGTTTTACCATTCAATCCTCAGGGTCCAGCTTGTTTGGATTTGTGGCTATAATAAATAGTGAGACACAGCACATTCCAGAGTGTCTTGTAAAGGGTTTAATAAATGAATGAAAATAATATAGAAACAAAGATATAAACTGGAAGTCCCACACCTCGTACAATACCTAGAAAATGCCCCTGGTTCTCTTGTTCTGTCCCTTTTTCTACTCAATGTCTGAGGATGGTCCTGTTTGAAAATTCCCAGTAGGAAACCTTACATGGTTTGACGGACAGAGGAAAGGTCCAACAGGTGTTTCTCTCTTGGCACTCAGCCAACCACAGACAGACATGTACAGAACCTTCCAGGCCAATCTCCTAATAAGTAAAGCAGGAAACTGAAACCTTTTCCTTCTATAGAAACACCTTCCCAAGTATGGGAAGTGCATTACTACAAACCTCTTTTGGCATGAAGCATTGCAATCATTTATCTTCCCTTGTGACCTTTAAAAGTGGGGTGTATAAGGGGCTTTACAGTTCTTTTTCTGTCAGATTCCATGCAGTTTGTGCTATGCCAAACACCTTTTCTACCCACACACTTCCTTTCAGCGCTGATAAAAATCTTTCAGGATCATATAATGGTTTGAAAATTAGTCCGACAGCTTTTAATTGAAAACAGTCTTGAAATACAAAATACTGGCTAATAATTAATTTACTCATGCCTTATTACTGACATTTCAAGTTGTGTAATATGTATGGACTCAAAAACTAAAATGAAACATAAGTGTCTAAAAATTACATCTATTTCACATTCCCATTATTTAAACAAAACTAAACTATTTTCCCTTTCCATAATGACCTAACCTGAGATCCTTCAATCTTCATACTTCCTATATAATCACTAATCCTACTTTCTTTTCGTTAAAAGTTCCTTCTGTGTTTTGTCTTTTCAATGAGTTTTCCTGGTGGCTAAATGTTGCATCTTTAAATTCTTCTGTGAAGTGGAAGCTGGAGGCAGATGAGGACATGAAGTGGTGTCCAGGTGGCACTGAGTCAAACATGCCCACATGCCTGCACTCACCAAGCATTCTCTCTCTAGTCAGTGAAGAGAACTCAGGATCTGCTAACAATGGTTCAGTTCATTTTTACTGAAGTGTACACATTCAAGGTGACCGAAATTTTGCCCTCCTTGCTGACCACCAAACTTGTGGGTACATCAGGCATACAAAAATCAGAATTTATTTTTACATACCAAATGTTGCTTACTTAAGGAGCCCCATAGCATGTCCCATATGACCTGTGACTACCTAACAGGTAAATAATTTATTGGTTTTTGATTTTCCTCTAATTTTGGCATCACCCTTGCATTACAAAGTGTATTTCATTTTTTGAAAATGCAAAAACAAAGGCAGAAGCTTTAACTATGGAGAACCAAGTATTGTGTTCAATCCTTGTGAATTCAGGCTATGCATTTAGGCAACTCTAGAATTCTCTGTTAGTAAATTTTCCCCTTGACCTTCTCTTGAGTTTGCTCATGGCTGCCTGCAGTGAGATCAGCTGAAGTTGGTGTTAATATAAGCTGATCTCCTTAGGCTCCCTTCATAGTCACTGAAGACAAATAGTCATCTTCAGATGTACCTTGGCTGCAGATTTAGGGTAGGATAAATTGCCTATGGCAGTAATTATTTTTCTTTGATGACTGACAGGGGAATGGAGGATGATAAAGTCAGACTGTGAGACACCTAAGCGGGATCTGAGGAACATTTATGTTGCTTTTAAGCTTTCTCTGCTTAGGCCATTCATCAGGTTTTCAGGCTAAAGGGCAGATGTTTCTCCTGAAGCTTCCTAACCATCAAGAGCGGTGTGCATTTTGTGTTAAGCTTAGTGGAGGTGGTGATGCATGTAATGTCAATTATCACTGGTAGGATGTTTATTATTTTCCAGCTACTATTATTATTTATCAGCTAGAAGCTGTTAGTTTGTGTCTTGCATATTGCTTGCCTAGCACTGGCATGTCTTGTGACTTTTCCATAGATTTCAGTATTCCACTGGCTTGTGTTCATCCACTCACAATTAACTGAATATTTGGGGCATGTGTTGTCCTGCAGACTAGACTCTATTTTCTGGTGTGGTGTTGTTAGCGCTGTATTTTGGTCAACTCTTTTTTGCAATAGTGTATAAATCTTGTAACAGTACCTTCCTTCCAAAGAGGATTATTTTGAAATTGACTGTTATGCCACTAGATGGCAATATTAGGTAAACCACAATTTTAAGTTACACAAACCCTACCCTAAAGGCGCATCTATCTCAAGACAAAGGGAAGCATGTTTCAAGAGAAATATTGCTTTATTTCTACCCAGCATGTACTGCTGGAGATCTGTCATGTCATAGGATGGTGCTTAAGCATAAGATATTCACTTTTCCTCGTGGAAGTGGGATTCCCTGTGATCATGTTTTTATTAGGTGCAAATTACCCTCCTGTGTTTTGTCTTCTCTTTTTTGCTTGCCACTTATATTTTCTGTGTAATTCTTTTTAACCTCTTCATATGTGGTAGCTCTTGTATTCAAACTATTACATTTTTATTTATTCTGTTCCTATTTTAGACATGAATTAAAATCCTGCAGAGAAAAGTCAATTGCCCAGTGTGGCCTGATGGTTGTTGATCTTTGAAAAGTATTTATGGAATTGTGGAAGAATACACAAGTAGCCTTTGCCAATGATCTGTCTATGATGTACTGTAGAAACTAGTTCAACAGTGTTATTTTTCTGCTGTTATTTTACCTGGCTCTTTTTCTTTTTCTTCTTTATCTTCTTT
>WEIU01024761.1:36922-49434 GCA_013389925.1 Aegithalos caudatus
TTTTTTTTAAATAATTAGAGTAATGCTTTCTGCTCTCAACATTTTGCAGCCTGAGGACAGCAGAGGACCACAAAGTTTAGTTCATTGCTTCAGGTAGCTGATATGTGAAATTAAAAAAGTAAGTCATGTTGATTGGATCCACGTGGATATATCTTTCTTTGAGCTGATGAACTGAATTGAACTTTTAGAATTAGTGTTGGTACAAATAGTCATAGTTTCAAATTAAAATAGATGCTCTCTGCAATATTCCCTGACAAGTGTCTTTTTAAGGAGAATTGTTGATATTAAAACAAAATTTCAAATTTGCTAAATGTAAGGCTGTGTGAAGAACAAAGAGCTTTTTAATCATTCACTTTCCTGTGAATGGTATATACATCCTTTTGTTTATCTTAATATTCAAAGGTATTTCATAGCTATCAATGTTTTAAGATACTTTTGAATATTTTTATTGATAGTATGTAATTACAAAAAAAATTATAACATTGAAGAAATAGAGACAGTGACAGAATTTTATTGACCTTCAACAAGAAATGCATCTAGATGAACACTTACTGTAAGAAAAAGCCCTTTAGATTGTTTTGGGCTGCTTAAAATTCATTTCAGTTTTATGGAAAATCTTCTAGTGAGACTCGCTAAACTAGTGACACTCATTAACCAACCAAGCAGACAAGAGGTTAGTGTTATTGTTAGTGAATGTAATGAATGTAATGAATGTAATGAATGTTAGTGAATGTAATGAAAGATTTTTGGGGTTTTGTTTGTTTGGATTTTTTTTTTTCCTTTTTTTTTCTTTTTTCCCCCTAAAGCCTGCAGAACATTTCTCTGCTCTAGAGCTTCATTTCAGGTATGAATTTTAATAAACTTCATTGCTTTTACTGGATTTGTTCTGGGGTTTTGCACCTCTAAATGTGTCCAGGCTTTGTACTTTTAAAATCTGCTCACCATCACAGGTTCCCAAAATCTCACTTTAAGAAAACAAGAAATTAAGTTCAAGACAGTCAGAGAATGTAAAGATAGTTATATATAGCTTCTTTTGTCTGACACATTTCTGTGGCATTTGATGATATTTACCTATGTTTTCAAGAAATACAGAGAAGTTTCCCCCTAAACAATGTAGCCAAAGTCCATTCTTCTGCACAATGGGTGCATTGTCCAAAGCATCATTAGAAAGGTATAATAATAAATGTAATAATGTGAAGAGTTTAGTAATTGTTCCTTGTGGGATGCTGGGTACCAGCAAGCTGTAACAGTGATAATTGTGTTACCTAAGCTACCTAGAAGATACACTGACAACATGTCTAGGTATAGAGTTAAGAATATTGTGCCTTGGTACACAGGTTAATAACCAAACCTCATTTTTAAAGAAGATCTTTCTGAAGGGATCTTTGTTCATTACTGGATGTGATTGGCAAAACCCACATATGTGAAATCATTCCATAGAATCCAACAGAGGTTCTCATTTTTCAATAGGAATGTTAAACAATATGTATAAAATTTTAGGAATACAGTGACACCTAAGCACTTCATATCATCCACAGTCCTCAGGATTTGTAGAAATAATGAGTAGGACTCTCAAAAATAAAAATGCTTAAACTGGTAGTCAGACAGGCTTGAAATGACCTGAAGTTTTAGAAATGGTGATATGGAATATTACAAATGCCCCTCAGTAAACTCCAGGTTTGTCTCCAGCAGAAGTAGGGTTTGGCAGGCAGGCACTTTAGCTGTTCCCATGAACTTTGTCCTCATTAGGACCACCATCTTAGATGGAGATGGATGAATTACCAGGGTTGTATTTGTGATACAAAAAAACCCACAAGAAAATACAGCACAAGCCGGATTGTTTCAACAAAGAGCAGCCAGAGTGCAATCCAGTCTGGATATACAATATTGATAAAAGTCCACTCTCACGAAACAAAGCTGGACATTAAATGGGAGAGTTTGTATCCTGTGTTTTTAACTTCTGGTATTGTTGTAAAGGGTGCAGAAAAGTATGACTGGATCTACCTCTTTCATGTTAAATGTCTTCCCAAGAAAAATCATTTAGATTGACCACCACTGACCCTGTTGTAGTCTGTCAATCTTACCTTGGAGATTAAAACTTGTTATGCTGCAGTTAAAAGGTCACTAAGAAAACCATCATTGATACAGGGGCTGGGAAATTATTACAAGAAAAGGCACAGCCAGATACACAGACTGGTGCTGGACACGCAGGTGGCACCAACTTCCTGGTGCAGAAAAGTTAGCCACAAGTCTTTTTTAATGTTTTATTATTGGATTAAGATGATCTTCTATACCTTCTTAAAATAGAATGGATTACCCTGACTCTGGAATTAATCCTTTTTGTGTAGGTGTTTTGATACTCTTTCTCTTGTACATTTCATTAAAAACAGTGAGCAAAACCATTGCCAAAATGGGCTTAACTATACACTGACAAACATTCTCTGAGAGCTGCTCTCAAAACTGTAATATATTTAGGAAGTCTGTACAAAGTTATTGAAGAGTCCTCATTAAAAATCCCATCTATATATGAACAAAAATCCATCAAAAAAACATAAATGGGAGTATCCTCATAGAGAAATTTGATTAACTGTATTCTTCTGTCTGAATATTCTCATTTACCATTACTAGATTAACACTAGGAGCTGAAGTCACACAGCCAGCTGCATTTGGCAGATGCGAGTGGAATGAAGACAATAAGGGCCAAAGAAACATCTCCAAGAGAATGAGATAACTTCAGCCCAGGGAAGTGCCAACCAGCAAGAAAACAAGAGACCACCAACCAGAATTAGGTGACAGAACAACCATTGCCTGATGTGTGGTATGGATATCATTGGGGAAGGGATCCCTTTATATAGGCATCCTGCTCGAACTATAATCTGAGAATTAATAAAAGAGGAATTGGAAACCTTCACTTGGACATTACATTAATTAACATGGGATCCTAGGGTTGGGCTCTTATGGTGGTTAATGTGTGTAAACCAGCTCCTCTGTGATGCCATATTTAATGGGGGGAAAAAACTGCTGCACAAAGTAGATGGAAGAGTGAGAATGTATGAGAGAAACAGCCCTGCACACACCAATGTGCAGAACAAGGCAGTGCTCCAGTGACTGAAGCAGAGATTCCCCTGCAGCCCATGGTGAGGACCATGGTGAAGCAGGCTGTTCCCCTGAAGCACCTGGTGAAGCAGGTATCCTCCTGCAGCCCCCAGAGGACTTCATGGGGGGATATGTGGATGTGCCCTGAAAGAAGCTGCAGTCTGTGGGAGAGCCCATACCACAGTAGGTTCCTGGAAGAAACTGCAGCCTGTGGAGAGGAGCCCCCACTGGAGCAGGTTTGATGGCAAGACCTGTGATCCTGGCGATGGGGTGGGAATGAAACTGGCACAATGTGTTCCTGAAAGACTGATCCCCATGGAATGGACTCATGATGAAGCAGCTCTGGAAAAACTGTGGCTTGTGGCAAGGATTCACATTGGAGAGGTTAGTGGAAGACTGTATCCCATGTGTGGGAACTCATGCTGGAGCAGAAGAAGAGTGTGAGGAAGGAGGAGTGACAGAGAGAACACATAGTCAAAGTCAACTTACTGCCCTGATAAAAGCCACACTGATTTAACTAGTGAAACTGAAATGATGGGGTCTTAATGGTATTTCCAATTTACATCGCTCTTCAAAGAGGCAATGACAGTTTTGTCCTATAGAAGGAAGTCTGTGCTGGCAGACAACAGTGAAATTCTGAACAAAAAGTATAGAACAACTTGAACGAAACTTAATAAATATGAAAACTTTTCTGTGTGAGATGAAGTCCTGACTCCTTGAGGATAAGCATGAAATGAGAATACAAATCAGAGAGTGCCATCTGACTTCAGTGTGGTCTTCTGGGAGATCACAGGTTATCTTTACGTACTGCTCCTTCATCAATAACAGATGAGCTACTATTTCTTCTTACATGTTATTGCCCTTTCTTCAAAAACAAAAGGATGAAGTGGAACACTGAAGGGAGAAAAAGGTGAGGGAGAGATCCGTGAGGGGGGATAATTGGATCAATTTTTTGAACTGCACTTTTATAAAATAAGGCTGCTGAATTAGGTAGGCATAGTCTTTTCTGAGATTGCTAGAAACTTCACTGGCTAAATTAATTGGCTTAGAAAACATTAAATGCAAAAGACTAAATTCATAGAACCATTAAAGATAAGGAAAACCTGATAGCATTTATGGATTAAAACTATTTTTATCCTTCTGAGGGATAAACTGATGCTGTATTAACATCAAAGAAGACTTTATTCATAGAGATACACCTGTAAATAACTTCTTCCTCTATTCATATAGATACACCTGAATATAACTGAACTTGGAGTGGACCAAGAAACAGGATGTAAATTTCTTTTGGTGCCAACTATCATTGTAAGAACAGAAAGGACGCAAAAAGGAATTTCTAGTCAGGTGTTTAGATGATTCACTTTTCACTGGTGTTTGCTCTACCATTTCCAAAGAGTTTTCTGAAGATTCAGTGCACATTTTATGTGACAGTAGGCAGAATATTCATAAGGTGCTTGACATGATTACTTCAGAAAAGATAAATATATTGGCTGGTATTTCCAATAACCAACTCCACAGCTTTTTAATGCTGTCTGATGAACTGAAATATGTGAAGAGCAATAAACTTCAATGTAAATTTATTTTAGTATGGCATTTAGAAGATAGTAATATTTCTATTTGGAAATTGATGGCCTATTGGGTTAAGCAGCAAAATAGTTGCTATCCCAGAATTATGTACATTTGTGGAAAAGGAAGGAAATATTATACTGTTTACTGTGGAGCGTGCCTGTAGCTGCAAGCCCCCATGTTAGATAAAGGCCACTGTGAGGAACACATCATTTAATGTATTGGTTCAAACATAGACTACTACAGAGTACCACTGTAGCCAAGACCCATTAAAGGTTCTTTAGCCCCAGCTTCCTACTGAAGCAAGAGAATGACCTGTAAACACCAATGTTTACATGCCAGATCTCTTCAGAGTTCATGGTTTTATTTCAGATCACGGACCCATAAATCCAATATGTCTGCCCTAGAACCCCTCAATTAGCCCAGAAAACACATGTGTAGGTAAAAGCCCTAAATTCCTACATCTGAACTGGTCATTACATATGAATTAGTTTAGGGATATGGTGTAGGACCTGTGCCCCTCTGGGACAGCAGTTTGACAGTAACTAGGATGTCCAAAGTCTCATAATCATATGGTATTTAACATGCTACCAGAGGGCTGTGTCATATCTGAATCCTGCCCCTATTAATTATTTTCATCATTACCCTTCATGCAGGTGTCCTGTCATGTGTAGTCCAAGATTTTCAGATGGGACCAGAAGATACCGTGGTAACGTATCCATGTCCTCTTGGGCTGCACAGGGAATGTCAGGCTCCTTGCATTTGCTTCTGATCTTCATTGTTTCGTGGCTGTTCATGACCCACTTATCTAGTTTTAGGTGTGTACCGTATGCAACTGGAGAAATCCCAGGTCTGTATCATTCTTCAGCTTAATTCAGTGGATAATCAACAAATCCTATGTCTTGGAAATGAAATGCAATAGGATGTCTATGCTTAGGCAGCTGAACCCTGAGTCAGATTTGACCCTAAGGGTCTGACCCTAGGCTATTAATGGAGATTAAATCTGTAGCCTTATTGCCTGAACTTGAACCTAAAATAAGGTACTAGTCCTCTCCAAATTCTACATTATCAATTGGAAGTAGATGATGACTTTGAGAAAAAAGATTACTTGTGCCTGTGTTTTCCCTCATTAAAAAGTGACCTTTTCATCCATGAAGAAACATTTTCCACAATACATCAGTGGATATAATTTATCATGCTACTCAGATTTATCCTATGTGGGAGATAAGACCATATGGAAAACAGCTAAAGCACATCTTAAAAGCCAAGGAAAGGGAACTATAAATCTTGAAGTATGCTGTGCTGGATGTTATACTGAATAGTCTGGCATAAATTTTTTTAGCCTCAGCAGAACAGTAGAGAGGTTTTAGGGGGAAAAAATAGGTGAATAATTTTGGTTGCTTTCCAGTGCTTTCATCAAAGCATAATTTTGGGCTCATTCTTGACTATCAGTTCCTGTATCACACAGTATAGGGGAACAAATATGTGAAGTAGGACAGTACATCTGTTTGTGTGATCTATAGCAATGATTGCTATCAGCAGAAATGCTAAAACAATAACCTTGGCTGATAGGTCTGCAGGTTGAAGCACTTGGCTTTCTGTTACCAAGCTGACGCTCACATTGTCATCATCTCCAGGCTGTAGTAAGTTCGACTGGCAGGCAAACAAATAATCAAAAAAATCCATACTGACCCTTCTCTGCAACAGCTACTAACTTGAATTTGGTTTTGGATATTAAGTCTTTCTTCTAGTGATTTGAATGATGGTACACTACTCTCATTGTCAGATGAACTGATGACTATTTCCATATTGTTATTTGAAATAGAGGGGACAGAGGCATCAGAGGATTTTGCATGAGGTATCAAATCTATAAACTGCTGATATTTAATGTGTTCTGCTGGGTCAGGCTGTTACTGTGGGTTGTCAGTGAATAGTTATATGGTCAGACAGGATATTCATTTGCAGGTGAGGACAATGTAGTTTGGCATGCCCAGAAATCTGAAGGAAGGATTGTTTTTGATTATATGGTGCAATGCTTTGAAAATCTAACTATTAAATGCATTTATAGAAGTGGTGTGAGGCAAACAAATGTGTCTTCTGGTGTCTGATTTTAGGTAGTCAGGCTCTGCCTACCCTCACCAAATTGAACAGGATCAAGGAGCATTGTCCATACTGTTGAGTCACTGAAGTGGTCCCATAAGAGTTTTTGCCTGGACCAAGTACCATTTTTCCCAGGGAGTCCCCACCTTGACAGCTGGTGTGGATAGGGGACCATTCCTAGCAGGCAAGTTGAGCACTGTTTTACATGGCAAAGGCAGTTCATGTGTATTCAGGGAGGCAGCTCCCTGTCAGCTGGGCAGTTGCAGGCACCTTCTGTAGCACAGACATTGCCTCGGGGTACAAACTCACACCTCATTTTGCGCTGTTCTGTACCCTCAGCAAACATTTATCCACTGCCCATCTATCGTGCATGTGACAGCTCCCAATCAAATGTCAGCTATTTAACAAAGCAAGGATTCCTAGCTTCGAGGAAAGCGAGCCTGAATTTGACTCCCTTCTTATTAGATATTTTCAATATGGCATCAGAATCAACCTTTCAAGTAAGAGGCATTGTGACACTGGAACAAAAAGAGTGGCAGCAACTCCCATGCTGCAAGGTTGCATGACACAGCTTTGTGTCAATTGAACTGAATTGTTTAAAAGATGAAAGCCTCAAATTTAAAACATTCCTTAAGCATATTGATGTTTTGAACCGCTTCTGGGGTGCCTTACCTAGAGATCTTCGTTTTTTTCTGAAGGTGAAAGGAATGGATTGACCAATATTTCTGAAAACTGTCCTTTTTTTGAGGTATCTGAGGATAGGAGAAGAATCAGGCAACCAAAATAAGAAGCTAGTTTTTTTAAAAAAGGGATGAACTCCTATTAGGTGCTTAGAGAGAATCAACACATACCTTCATGATAGCTGGTGTTTTTGATAGTTTGTGATTATAATGGATAAAAATATCTGTGCATTCTAAGGACAAAATTGGAAAGGAAAAATATGTAATGAAACTCTCAGGACAGCATGAAACAGACAATAAAAGAAGCATCAATATCATAGGCTGCTGTCTTAAAACATTCTTAACACAGTTTTTATTTAAAAGAAGGTTCAAAGACTTTTCTTTATAAACAGCATTTCCAAATTTCTTTCTAAATCATCCTGCTGCATTTTTTTGGATGTTGTTGAGAGGTAGGAACAAGTAGAGCACACATCAGCTTCATCTTAATCCTTAACCTTACACATGACAGTGAAGTGCAAGCCTCTCTGATGTTCTGCATCATATATTTAATTTCTAAGAACTTTAAATCTCCTGAAATGACAAAAGTAACCGACACATCTATAAAATAGAACATCAATCAGATTCTCCCTGCTTTTGAATCCCAGTTATAAAGGGAATATTTTCAAATAGGGAACCGTCTCTTTTATTTATAGATGTTCAACTGGAAATAAGGGAACAGTAAAATGCTTCCTCCATATCTTTTTCACTGTATGAAAACAGGGTTACAGATCAATTGATTTACCATCACAATCGATTAGATGACTCTCTTGCTATCTCTATTGTGACAGTAGACAGGCGCTCATATAGATCTTTCATTAGAGAAGTCACTGAGAATCAAAGGTTCATTGCATGCCTAAATGGCTTGTAGCTGACTCATTAGGCCATTAACTAACCATTAATATTGTTTAAACTCAAACCTTACAGACAAAATAAATTATAGTCACGTTATCCAAACAAAATAACCTTAACCTCCTTAACAAGTATGTAATTATGTGAATTTATTACCATCTGATCCCACTGAACTGAGGGGTTCATTTTCAGAGCTATGAAGGGGGAAGATGAGTATATATCACCTTCAAGATAAATGCTACTGGGAGGCAGGTGCCTCAGCCACTGATATGCTCTTTAAGACATAAACCCACAAAGTCCCAACTTGCCTGGTTAATGCCGAAACAAAATTATCTTACACACAAAATGCTTCCCCCTTATGCAGTACCAAATCACTTCTTATTTATTTTTAAATGTTTCTCCATTTCACAAATGTGTTGCATGCATAAAATGGCCTTCTCCATCTCACTATGGTACCAAGGCTTCACATAGACAAGCAGAACATAACAACAATTAGCAGTAATTGAATGAGAAGGCATTGGAAGTTTTCTCTTATCATCATCTTTTTAAACTTGCAAATTCTGTGTGTGTGATGCAATGATCTCCTGAAATTATATTGAAGAAAGAGTATAAAAAAACCCATAGCATATGTTCCGAGATATAAAATAAACTTATGTCAGTGTGCTTCCCTTGGAAGGATGCCAGACAAATACTGCTTATTATCAATAATATAAACAAAGTATGTTGCCGGCTATATACAGAGCTTAAAATAAGCAAAAAAACCTGCACTACCACATTGCTGATATCCCAGCAGGTCAGCTGTAATGAATGCACCAGTTCTCACACACAATTTTTTATAAGATAACTTGCCTGAAAGTGAAGCAGTCAATAGACTCATTTGCAGGCACATTTCTCTCCAGGAAAAACAACCATAATACAATATCAATTGTTTCTTTTGGGCGTACAAAAAATGTGGATGCTGAGAGAGGAAAAAGACAACAATAGCACATAAATTCAATGACAGATGTGCAAGGAGCAATCAGATGGAGAAGTACTGGTAATTAGAGCTGAAAACACAGTTTAATGTTCTTACAGAAGAACAGTCAGAAAATTACGAATATTGTAATAAGATAATTTAGTAAATGAAAATTATTGCTATTAATCAATTTGGGAAGGGGGAAAATATCCCTCCAAACTATGCAGACTTACTGCACCAAAATATTGCTATAGAATCTCCTCCCATGCACACCAAATATAACCATAATTTTATATTTTTGTATAAATAAGGATTTAACATTTTATGGAATATAGTAGTTTAGCTGAAGAGAAAAATACTTTTCTCAAGCATAGCTTAAGTAATTATGATGATTGAATATTTATTACACAAGTAATTAATTTTTTTTATATATGATAGCTTGTTTAAAAAAATCTAGTTACCACACCTCAAAAATCCAGTTAAAAGTAATTATGATGATTGAATATTTATTACACAAGTAATTAATTTTTTTTATATATGATAGCTTGTTTAAAAAAAATCTAGTAACCACACCTCAAAAACCCAGTTAAAAGTATTATTTGGTAGAGCTTAATAACACTCGTGCTCACTATCCTTCCAATAGGGTGGTCTGGAAAACCAGAGATTTTGCCTTTTGCAACGAGATGTATGTTATAAAAAAGGCTCTAATGCCCAGGGCCAGACCTTTCAAATGCATTTTAATTATTTTCAGTGCACTGTCAGAACTTTGATACACGCTTGTGGAATCATGCAAATACCTCTTTACAGAATATATGTCATATACCCTAAGGCACTGAAGGGATTGAAATACACTTTGGTGAAGTTAGGTGTTATAATAAAGTGAGGTAATAAGAGCAAGCCACCATATTACACAATTAGAAATCCACTTCTAAATCTTCTGGTTAGCATGGCTATGTTTTATATTTATGAAGGAGAAAATGTCCTGATTTTTCACAAACTAGTATTTGCAGGACAATGAAAAATATGATGCACCTTAGAATTGATGAATGAAATTAATTTAGTTTCATATTTACTCATTGACCTCAAGAGCATTTCCATTCAGTGTTATAGGACGTCTGCAAAAGATTTATTCAATTCCATGTCCATATATTGAGGTGAGGACACAACCCATGAACTAGATATAGAAAAAGATATTAATTACTTGTACTGAATTTTGACTTCTGCTTCTAAACCCAGTGTTTTCTTATATATGGGACTCTGATAAAAAATATTTAAGGTTGTACACGAATTTAATAAAATTAATAGGTCCAGTCAACTCAACAGTGTCAGATTTAGTTGTCTATCTACCATGCATAGGATCTAGTAATAAGAAGGATTACATGGAAGGATTTCCATGGAGTCCACCAGAATTTGTATAGTGAGATAAAACATGTGGTATTAGATTATAGAAATTTTAGGTGAGTTGAATTCTGCAGCTCAGGTGTTTGCTTTTTTGTACAGGCAGGGCAAAGACTCCAGTTACCCAACACATACTGGCCATAAACTTTTAAGTACCTGACATGAGGTCACTGAAGGATGTTTGAAAACTTTACATCAAAAAAAAAAAAAAAATACAGTTTAGAGTAATATATGTTCTTATAATTGTGTTTAAGATATTATTTGAAATCAGCTATGTTCATAAAGATGGAATATGAATGATGTGTAAGTTAGTTACCAACTGATCTCCCTTGGATTCTTTGCTCTCTTTGGAAATTGTCAGTGATATGTTTGAGCAGCTTCTGGGACATCCTGTTCTCTGCCACCTTACTGGACCGTGGATGGGAGTGGTTTCCTTCCTTTTAAAGGTGTCATTTGCATCTTTTTGGATGTTGTTAAGTCCTCCAAAATACAAATAGGTTCCTTTTCCTGAGATATTAAACTTTTTCTAAATATATAATA
The DNA here is from genome assembly GCA_013389925.1 of Aegithalos caudatus. Classification (NCBI taxonomy): domain Eukaryota; kingdom Metazoa; phylum Chordata; class Aves; order Passeriformes; family Aegithalidae; genus Aegithalos; species Aegithalos caudatus. Next base: position 48,146 of record WEIU01024761.1, read on the forward strand.
TTTCATTTTTGTATTTCACCTCCATGCATTTCTTAAAGAATGTCTAGGGTGAGAATACATTCAAGGTTTTTCATGTCTCCCATTCATTTTCCAAAGTATGACCTATTAATCCAGTGCTGTGCCCCAAAGGATCTTGGTGCACACAGCATTGCTCATGGAGAAACCTGCCTTAGCACTATGTAGAACAGATCCAGCTTTTACAAAGTATCTTCATTCTCAATGTATTTCTACTTGGTTATTTAACAAGGCCAAGTGAAAGGTGCTGTACCTGGGTCAGGCTAATCCCTGGCATCAAAAAAGGTTGGGAGATGAACAGATTGAAATCATCCCTGATGCCTTAAGTTTTAGCTTTCATGTTTTTCAGTTTCTGTGCTGCTTAGGGATGTAGTTCTGAGCCTCATATTAAGTGCTAGTAGACTCTCTTCACAGAGTAGGGAGACAAAACAAATCCTTTTCCTGCTGAAGACCAAGGACAACTTTCAGGCCAAAAGCATCAACAATGGTGGACTGAAAGGTGGAACAAGAAGGATGAGACCTCACAACCTGAAGCTGTAACTGGACAATTAAATCCCAATATGCAAATGGACAAAAACTTATAAAAGTGTCCATTTTGTGGCCATTCTAAGTCCACCTTGGGTGTAGCCCTGGTCAGGCTCTTGTCCTGCCTGAGGTGTACCCTAAAGGCCTTTCAATAAATATCTACTCTATTCTCTAGCTCTGTCCAGTCTCTGTTTCAGGTCAGCTTTTCCATGGCATCAGCCCTGCCCAGAAGGGCTTGGGGGTGCTGGTGGGTGAGAGGCTGGACATGACCCAGCCATGGGCACTCCCAGCCCAGAGAGCCAAACGTGTCCTGGGCTGCATCCAAAGCAGCGTGGGCAGCAGGGCCAGGGAGGGGATTCTGCCCCTCTGCTCTGCCCTGGTGAGACCCCACCTGCAGGGCTGCATCCAGCCCTGGGGTCCCAGCACAGGGAGGACATGGACCTGTTGCAGATAGTCCTGAGGAGGGCACCAAAATGATGAGAGGGATGAAGCAATTTTCTGATGAGGAAAGGCTGAGAGGACTGGGATTGTTCACCCTGCAGAAGAGAAGGCTTCAGAGTGACCTAATTGCAGTTTTCCAGTACCTGAAGGGAGCCTACAGGAAAGATGGAGAGACACTATTTACAAGGGCATGTAGTGATGGGGGACTGGCTTCAAATTGAAGGAGACTATATTTAGATTAAATGTTTGGAGGAAATTCTTTTCTGTGATGGTGGTAGAGCAATGGCACAGGTTTCCAGAGATGTTGT
>WEIU01024762.1:15607-28499 GCA_013389925.1 Aegithalos caudatus
GTGCCCCTGGGCCACGGCCTGGGCCCCGGAGAGGAACCGCTGAGCAAAGCCAAGCAGAGCCGCAGCGAGAAGAAGGCCCGGAAGGTGGGGGGTCCCTGGGGTGCCCCTTAGGGCCAGGGGAGGAGGGGCAGTCCTGGGATAGTGGAGCGGGGTGGGGGGTCCCTGGGGTGCCCCTTAGAGCCAGGGAAGGGGGGGCAGTCCTGGCATGGTAGAGGGGCAGGCCCTCCCTCGGGGAGGGTCACTGGGGTGGGATTTGGGGGGTCCCCACTGTGGGCTGGGGGGCCCATTCTGGCTGTGCCGAGGGACAACCTCCCCACCTCTGGCTCTGTCATCCCGGGGATTTGGGGCATTTTGGGGGGNGGCCAGGGGAGGAGGGGCAGTCCTGGGATAGTGGAGCGGGGTGGGGGGTCCCTGGGGTGCCCCTTAGGGCCAGGGGAGGAGGGGCAGTCCTGGGATAGTGGAGCGGGGTGGGGGGTCCCTGGGGTGCCCCTTAGAGCCAGGGAAGGGGGGGCAGTCCTGGCATGGTAGAGGGGCAGGCCCTCCCTCGGGGAGGGTCACTGGGGTGGGATTTGGGGGGTCCCCACTGTGGGCTGGGGGGCCCATTCTGGCTGTGCCGAGGGACAACCTCCCCACCTCTGGCTCTGTCATCCCGGGGATTTGGGGCATTTTGGGGGGCTGTGCCCCCCGGGCTGCTGTGGCAGGGTGCAGGGACTGACTCGGTGCCCCCCAGGCCATGTCCAAGCTGGGGCTGCGGCAGATCCACGGCGTCACCCGCATCACCATCCGCAAATCCAAGAACATCCTCTTTGTCATCTCCAAACCCGACGTCTTCAAGAGCCCTGCCTCCGACATCTACATCGTCTTTGGGGAGGCCAAGGTGGGCTCGGGGGGCTCCGGGGGGCGGGTCCGGGCCCGGGGTCGCTGTGGTGACCCCCCTGTGTCCCCCAGATCGAGGACCTGTCCCAGCAAGTGCACAAGGCAGCGGCTGAGAAGTTCAAGGTGCCCCTGGAGCACTCGGCGCTGGTGACGGACGCGGCACCCGCCCTGGCCATCAAGGAGGAGAGTGAGGAGGAGGAGGAGGTGAGGCTGGGGGGCTCTGGGAACCCCCGGGGTGCCATGGGGGAGTGACAGCACTGTGACGCGATGGGGACAGTGCTGGGGTGCAGGGTGTCGGGGTGAGGGGTGTAGGGGGTCTGTGGGCACAGGCCTGGCTGTGTGCCCGGGGAGGGGTGACAGGGCTGTGACCCGCTGGGGACAGTACCGGGGGGCTCACAGGGCTGTGCCCCCTCCCCAGGTGGACGAGACGGGGCTGGAGGTGCGGGACATCGAGCTGGTGATGGCCCAGGCCAACGTGTCCCGGCCCAAGGCCGTGCGGGCCCTGCGGCACAACAACAACGACATCGTCAATGCCATCATGGTGAGCGGGCTGGGAGCCATCCCCCTTTTCCAGGGAGAACTGGGGTTGGGAGCCATCCCCCTTTTCCAGGGAGAACTGGGGTTGGGAGCCATCCCCCTTTTCCAGTGAGAACTGGGGTTGGGAGCCTCCGTTATCACAGGGGCAACTGGGGCTGGGAGCCCCCTTTTCCAGGGGGATCTGAGGCTGGGAGCACCCCATTTTCCCAGGGGCAACTGGGGCTGTGACCCCCCCCTTAGCCCCAGCTCTCACTGGGAAGTGCCCCCCCTTCTCCCAGCAGGAATTGGGTGACTCCCGGGTTCCTGACTCTCTGCTCTCTCCTGCAGGAGCTGACCATGTAGCGGCCGGGGGTGTCCTGGCCCCCTGTATAGATGCACAGACCCCCCCAAATCCTTCCTCCTGCCCCTCATCCTCCTCCTGGCCCCCTGGACTGCTCAATAAAGGCCTCCTGCACCCCTTGGATCGCATCTCGCCTCCAGGCCTGACTTTGGGAAGTTGGGGAGCCCTTTTCCAGCAGTAGGATGGGGGAGGGGGAAGGACCCCATGGTGCTCCCAGCACCCCAGGGGATCAGGGATACCCCTCCCCTCCAGGTTTGGGGGGTGGGATGAGAATGAAGCCCCTGAGCTCCAAGGAAGGGTGGGAACCCTTGCTCCCAAATCCCAGGTGTCTCCATTTCCTTGGTGTTGGAATGGGAAAGGCTGCGGGAGGGAACACTTTCCTGTGTCCCCCAGGTGAGTCCCTGGAGGCTCCCAGGACACCAGAATTCCAGAGGGAGGAGGAGTCAGGGCTCCCCTGGGGTCAGCAGTGGGGTGATGCTGCACAGGGGTCAGGGGCACTGGGGGGATTTGGGGCCGAGGCCTCTGGAATGTGCTGGATCCCAAAGTACTGACTCAGCCTCTGGCTCCAGGTGGGGGGGAGGAGTCAGAGCCAGCCGGGTGTGGCTGTGGGCACCTGGGGACCTCCCAGGCACACCTGGGGACCCCGCTCCGGGCAGGAGCTCCCATGGGGATGCAGGTAAAGGGGAGGGTGCTGGCCCAGCTCCGGGGTTCCTGCCCCCTGCTGACCCCCGGGGTGGGCAGTGACAGTGGGGATTCTGAGACTGGGGAGCTGGAATGTTCAGGAATGTTCCAAAACCGTGGATAAGAGGGTGAAAAAATTCACATTGTGGTAAAACTTCATTGTGGGGGCAGTTCTGGGGGACCCGCTGTGCAAACTGTAAACTGGGGGGGAGCAGATCCAGCCCCTCAGGAATAGATCCCAACACTCAGGACATCCCTCAGGAGCAGCTCTGTCCCTCTGGGAGGAGACCTGGCCCCAAAATCCAAACGCAGATCTGTCCCCAAGTCCCAGCTGGAGCCCTGGAGCTGTTGCTGAGGCTGGGGCAGACATCCTGCTGCAGCACCCAGATCCCACAGGAAGGCTCTGGGATCCCTCCAAGGGCAGCTCCACGTTCCGGGGTCTCTGTGAGGGCACAGGTTGGTGTTCTTGGGCTCCTCCAGGGGCCGATCCATGTTCTGTGTCCCTTCCAGGGGCAGCTCCGTGTCCCGGGATCCCCCCCGAGGGCAGATCCATGTTCCGTGCCCCTTCCAGGGGCAGTTCTGTGTCCCGGGATGCCTCCAGGGCGGCTCCCCGTCCCGGGATCAGCTCCGTGTCCCTCCTGGGGGCGGCTCCCAGCTCCGGGTGGGCAGGAGCAGCCGCGGCTCCCCGGCTCCCTCAGGACGAGTCCCGGTCCAGGCTGCAGCCCAGGGCCTCGATGTCGCTGCTGATGTGGGAGATCATGCGGTCCCACTCGTCCTCCTCCGAGGGCACGGACTGCTCGTCCGAGCTGCCGGCGGCGCCAGTGCCGTTGGCGGCGGAGGCGGGGCCCAGCGAGCGGCGGTAGCGGCCGAAGCTGTCGGTGATGATGCCGCGCCCGTCCTTCACCCCGATGGTCTCCAGGAAGTTCTCGAAGTGCTGGCTGTCCTTCTCGGGGATGAAGGGACGCAGGCCTGGTGCCGGGGCACGGCAGGGACACGGTGAGTCCCGGGAGAGGCTCCCTCAGCCTGGGGTCACCTTGGGGCTCCCCAGACCCGCAGCCACCCCTCGCTGGGGGCACAACCCGGCTCAAGGGGCATCTCCTGAGCTCCAAACCAGCTAATTCCTCACCTGGCATCTCACTTGGCTTTGCTGAGCTTATCCCAATAGTTTGTCCCATCAGGGACATCTGTCCTGTCCCCTCCTGTCCCCAGGGGCCCCATGTGAGACACATCACTCCTGTCCTGTGGGGATTTTAAACTCCTGGCTCCTTTTCCTTAGGTGTGAGAGGCCCCAAGCGTGGTCAGACACTGCTCCTGTCCTGGGAGGGTTTTGTGTTCCTGACCTGTTTTCCCAGGATATTAGAGGCCAGGCTGTTTCAATATCCCTGGCCTGGAGATTGCCAGGTTGGAATTAAATTCCCTGGCTCTGGAGGAGATTTCTAGGTTTGGGAGAGAGTCTCAGGTCTGGAGGAGATTCCCAGGTCTAGATTAGGTTGCCTAGATCTGGAGGAAGTCCCCAGGTGCTTCACAGCCAGGTGATGATGCCGTGGGAGCAGGGAACAGCTCCAAGGAGAGCTTGAAGCTGTGGGATGAGCCGGGCTGGATGTGCCAGCTGCCCTCAGGAGTGAGGAACCTCCCAGGAGAGTGGATTGGGATGTTCCCCCCCATGGTGGCACCCCAAGGCCTCCCCGTGCCCCCAGCTCTTCCCCCTGGCTGGCAGCCCGGGCTCCTGCACTCACCCAGGAGCAGGAATTTCCTGCTGTCCCCATAGAGCTGCTTGAGGTTGATGCAGAACTCGTGGATGGAGGCCCCGTTGCGGTACTCGTGCAGCAGCATGGCAAACTGCTGGATCTCCTGCGAGGACAGCTTGGTGCGCAGCTGTGGGGACACCAGGGCTGGCACCCTGCCCTACTGGGGCTGGGGGCTCGGGAAGGGGACACCAGGGCTGGCACCCCGCCCTCCTGGGGCTGGGGGCTCAGGAAGGGCTAGGAACCCCATGGGAAAGCAGGGAGGAGCTGCGGGGTCACCAGGGCTGTGACTTGTGGAGTGTCAGGCCATCAAGGGACTTGGGTGGTGGGAAAGGGGAGATGCTCCTGTGGGGGACAGAGAGACCCCGGAGCTGCTGCAGGGCTGGAGCCAGGCTGGGAGAGCTGGGAATGTTCCCCTGGAGAGGAGAAGGCTCCAGAGAGAGCTCAGAGCCCCTGAAGGGGCTCCAGGAGAGCTGGAGAGGGACTGGGGACAAGGGAGGATGGAGGGACAGGACACAGGGAATGGCTTCCCACTGGAAGTGATGTAGATGAGATACTGGGAAGAAATTCTTAGCTGGGAGGGTAGTGAGGGACTGGAATGGATTTCCCAGAGCAGCTGTGGCTGTCCCTGGATCCACAGGAGTGCCCCAGGTGGGGCTGGACAGGGCTTGGATCACCCTGGGGCAGTGGGAGGTGTCCCTGCCATGGCAGGGGTGGGATGGGCTCATCCTTACAGCCCTTCCCACCCAAACCACCCCATGATTCCATGACACCAGCCCACCACCAGGCCCCCAGAGCCCAGCCTGGCTGGGAAGGACAAGGACGAGCTGCTCCTGCCCCCTGCCTGTCCCCTGGCAGCCCCCAGCCCCCTGCCTGCCCCCCAGGGCTGCCCCCCAGCCCTCTGCCTGCCCCCAGCCCCACCGTCATCATGTAGTCCTGCAGCAGCTCGGTGGCCGTGGTGCTGAGCTCGCTCTCGCTGGCTGTGGTGACGTGTGGGGACGGGAAGGAGGAGGGGGACGTGTCCCCAGCTTCCAGCGTGTCTGCAAAGGAACTGCCCCCGGGCTCCCTGAGCTCTGCGTCCTGGGCTGCCTGCGGAGCTCCGGGGGCCTGGGCAGGGGCTGGGCTCCCATCCTTGGGGAGCCTCCTGAGCCCAGGGTGTTCCGTGATTCTGGAAGCCCCCAGCTCGTGAGGGCACCCCAAGACTCCCAGGGAAGCAAAGACTGCTTTGGTGACAGTGACAATGAGGTCCTGTGTGGGGAATTATCCCTCTGGCTGATTCCTCGTTGGGAATAACACAGGGAAAAATCCCCACACTCTCTACTCTGGGCTTAAATGTGCAATTTTCAGTCAGGTTCCTCATCCCTCCATGTTAAGCATTCCTAGAGTATCCCTCTGTGTGGGCTATTCCAAGAGCATCCCTCCACGTTAACCAGCAGTTTGTGTGTTAGGATTTCATCCCACAAATGCTGACCCAGGAGGGAAGACTTTCCCAAATAACAAGCTCTTGGGGAAAACCTTTCTCCCAGCCCCAGCTGGTGACCCCGCCCCGTGCTGACACAGGGACAACAAGTGACTCCCTGGAATGCTGAGGGAGAACAATCCAGGCCTGGACAGGATCCGTGCCAACCCCCCAGGCCCTGAGCTCCCTGATGTGCCATGGCAGCAGATCCAGGCTAATCCCAGCTCCAGGGGACGTGGATCACTCACAAAGTGCTGGCATCGGCCTCGAAGGGCTCCTTCACGTCCACTTTGGTGGAAGAGTCATCTGGAGGGAGAGGATTTGGGAGGGATGAGGCACAGACTGCGTGTCCCCAGGCCAGCAGACACAAGGGGATGGCTGCTGGGAGGGAGGAGCCCAGGAACAGTGACTGGGTAAGGAAACAGCCCCGGGGTGTGCCTGGGGAGGTTTGGGTTGGAGCTCAGATCCCTTCAGGAAAAGGGCAGCGAGCACTGGGACAGATGCCTGGGAGGGGACAGGGACAGCAGGGGCTGGGCTGGGTGGGCTCAGGGTCCTGAGGCTCTGGCAGCCTCAGCCCTGGGGGCCTGGGGGTGTTTGTGTGTCCTGGAGGTGCTGTCAGGGGAGCAGCACTGTGCAGGGACAGAGGACATAGGGGACAGGACACACTGCTGTGCAGGGACAGGGGACACAGGGCACAGGGACACAGGACACAAGGACACACTGCTGTGCAGGGACAGATGACACACAAGGACACAGGGATAGGGACACAGGACACAAGGACACAAGGACACACCGCTGTGCAGGGACAGGGCACACAGCGACAGGGACACACCGCTGTGCAGGGACAGGGGACACAGGACACAGGGGACAAGGACACACCGCTGTGCAGGGACAGGGGACATAAGGGACAAGGACACACCGCTGTGCAGGGACAGGTGGCGCGTGGGTGTGGAGGCCCCGTCAAAGATGGCGCGGTCCAGGAAGTCGATGGTGGACTCGGTGTAAACGATCTGGAAGACCTGGCTGAGCAGGGAGCACAGCTCCTCGGCACCCACCTGGAACAGCAGGGAGCCCTGGCACATCCCCACATCCCCTGGCTCTGGGGGTGGGGGATGGCCCCCAGGGGGACACACAGAGCCCGGTGTGGGGACATGGCCCTCCCTGCATCCCCGCCCATTCCCATGGCAGCGGGAGCTGGGATGCTCCAGCACCAACCCAGGAGCCCCCACACTCTGTGCTGAGGCTCCTCCAAGCAGCTCCCTGGGATTTTGGCTCATCCCAGAGGAGTGCAGGTGGCCCAGGGAATGTCAGAGCTGGGAATGAGGGGAGATCAGAGAGGCTGAGACTGGAATCCCTGGATCCAGACACTGGATGAAACAAATTCCCAGATCAGCACAGAGAAAGCACCCCAATCAGCAAAACCCCATTGTGGGATGGTCTTCGTGGATTCTGTGCTGCTGCAGAAGGCTCTGGGTGCCAGGGACCAAGGAAAACACTTCCTGGAGACCCTCTTGTGTCCCAGGGTTGGGACAGAGGGCAGGATTCCTTCTCCAGGTGCTCCAGCAATGCCCAGCCACAGCTGGCATCCCTAAATCCGTGTCCCACAAGGTGTGAGAGCAGGGAGGGATCTGGACACACCACAGGATCTGGAGTCTGTGGCTCCACCATCGCCAAGAGGCAGACACTGCCAGCAGTCCCAGTGGCTCTGGGGCCGGGCTGAGGCATTCCCAGGTTTCCATGGAGCTGTACCTTGCTCTCTGTGGCCAGGACCACCAGGCAGCAGCACTCCAGGGGCCCCCCAGCGCTCTCTGACAGCGAGCCCGACGTCAGCGCCTTGGAGCCCTCGGCACACAGGCTCTGGCTCGGAGAGATCCCAGGATCCTGAGCTGAGGGGAGAGCAGAGGTGAGGGCATGGGATGGGAAGGAGTCCTGTGAGGAAGGGGACAAGCCCTGCAGCAAGAGAATGGGATGAAAAGCCTCCGGTTTGGCAATGGTTTTGCTGTTGTCTGGCTATTTTCACAGTTCAGAATTCCATTGCCAGATTTCCATCCCCTGAGGCATTTATTCCTTTATTCCACAGCCTATCCATGGGTTTGTAACCAGGTAAATCCCTGGCTCAGCCCTGCCTAGCTCCCTGCTCCCAAACCACACAGGTGTGACGTGCACAGAGCTGCACAGGACAGGGAACGAGCTGTCATGGAAGCCTCATGGAATGTTTGGCTTGGAGAGACCTTGAAGCTCCACCCCATCCAGGGGCAGGGACATCCTCCCCTGTCCCGGGTGGCACCTGGCCCTCAGGGGGACAATCCCAGCTCCAGGGCCACAACTCACCTGTCTTGAGCACGACCAGGTGTGCAGAGTCATCCCGGATGTAGGAGACGGCGGCGATGTCGTGGATGGGCACCCTGAGGATCAGGTCCTCCCCGTCCCTCCACACCAGCTTGATGTTGTAGGCAGAGAGGCTGATGACAGCGTCGTGCTCCGGGGTCAGCTGCCCCGGGAGCTGGTGGGCCCTCTGGAACACCCATCCATGTGGGGTTACTCATGGAATGGTTGGGGTGGAAGGAGGTGAAGGATTATCCAGCTCCCTCCCAGGCTGCTCTCCATCCCACCTGGCCTGGGACACGTCCAGGGATGGGGACACAGCTTTGCTGGGAAATCCATTCCAGTCCCACACCGCCCTCCCAGGGGTGTTTCCCTTTGGGAACAGCATTCCCTGGCACCCATGGAGCAGCAGGAGGGAGAGCAGCAGCCCCAGGGGAGCTCCCTGAGCCTGGATTTCTGCCCTCTGGGAGTCCAGAGCAGCCGAGATCTCACCTTGGCGTTGTCGATCAGGTGCAGGATCTCCGTGCGGCTGGAGGGGTTCAGGTATCCTGGGATGGAAGTGAGCTGCCCTAAATACTGGGAGAGAGGAGCCAGACAGTTACCAGGGCACAGACACCATCCTGGACATGGCACAGCGAGCCTGGAGACGCTCCAAGGAGAACTGGACATGGCTGAGAGGTGGGAATGGAGAAAAGGAGCTCCAGAGAAAGGCTCCAGTGCCCAAGGGGCTTCGGGAGAGCCGGAGAGGAGGAGCTTTGGACAAGGGGGAGCGGGTTCCCAGCGGGATACAGGGAAGGGATGCCCGAGGAGCAGCCCCCATGGGTACCTTGACCTCCTTCTCGATGTAGTCGTGCAGCAGCAGGTCGGGCTCCACGCGCTCGGGGAGCGCCACCAGCACCGTGTGCAGCGGCCGCCGCTCTGTCACCTTCTCCTGGGCCTTCTTGTCCCGGCCCTTCTCCCCCTTCAGGAACACGCGCTTGAACGGGGACACGATCCCGGGCTGCGGGGAGCAGCGGCGCCGGGATCAGGCTGGGAAGGGGCTCGGGCAGCCCCCCCTGCCCCTCACCCTCAATCCCGTCCTGCTGGCTCTGCCCCAGGGATAACGCCAGGTTTGGAGATGTAAATCCAGGGCTTTCCATTTCCAGAGAAAACCCTTTTCCTGGGACACAAGACGAGGGCTGGATGTTCCCACTACCAAAATATGGTGGTTTCCCCCCAAAGTCACCGTGTTCAACCTTCCAGGTAAGAGAAATACAACTCTTACACACAACAATTCCAGGTGAACAGTGAATCCAGAAGGATTCTCCATGGTTTTGTACCTCCCTGAGGATCAACTCAACAAGGAATGCCAAAGAAACATCCAGGAATGTTCCAAGGAGACCCCAAACAACGAGAAAATGACCCAGAAAGTGGATTTCCCTGGGAAGAATGGGAAAATCCAAACCCTGAAGTGCCAGGTTTGGAAAACCATTGGAGCCAACACAGGCTCCCAGCTGTCCCTTGGCATTGGCACGGGAATGCCACTTGGATCTCACCAAGCTCCACACTGGATACAAGACTGGGAACATCCCCAAACTGCTCCAGTTCCAGGTTGAGCAGGGGAGGTGGATGTTTGGAGCAGACACATCCATGGCTGGATCCAGCAGCTCCTTGGATGTGACTCCAATGTCCCATTCCCTGGTGGCCTCAGCTTCCCACCCCTCACGACAACCACATCCTGGCTGTCCTGATCCTCATGGGCAAGGGAAAGGAATATGGGATCTGAAGGGGCAGAGAACATGCTTCCAGTGGTGAATTAATTAAATATAGACCAAGGAAAAGCTCCCAGGACAATGGGAATTACCAATTCACAAGGAAACACAAGGGCATTGGGGACAGCCTGGCCTGGAAAAGCATCCCTGGGATCAGGGAGATGGAAATGAAGGGATCTTACAGGACAGAGAGGAGAGGAAACAGCTCCACAGCCCTGCCTCAGGAGCAGCAGTGTGGATTTTTGGGAAGCATCCCTACACAGAGCATCCAGGAGCAGGACCCCAAGATTCTCAACCAAGACATTCCATAATCCAGCCAAGGGGCTGGGACTCTGGAAAGGAGATCCTGGACACAACAGGTCTGTTCTCCAAGAACAGAGATGTGGGGATATCCCATCTGAAATCCTGCCAGCCAATCCCAAGGATGCAGCTCCCCAGGAATCCCTCAGGAATCCAGAGCAGAGCAAGGCAGGGATGTGCCCCTGGGATCAAGGGCGTGCCCAGGCACTTCCCCTGCAGCAGGCAGGATCCACACCCACCCAATCCATGGGAACCCTTCTCCTCCGGGCCAGGGCTGCATCCCTGGGGTGATTCCAGGGTGATTCCGGGGTGACTCCAGGGTGTTTCCCTGCTCCCCCGGCTGTCCTGGGGAGAACGGGGGGCTCCGGGGCCCCTCCGGCTGTGCCGCAGCCCCTGGAGCAGCCTCTGCTTTTGGGACACGCAGCACCCACCTGTTCCTCCATGGATCTCCCGGGAGAGCGGGGCTGCAGGCAGCAGGGAACGCTCTGTGGCTCCGGGGTGCCGGAATGGAGGCGCTGGGGGCAGGAAGTGCCGGGTTTCCTGTGCCCCACGTGACAGAACGAGCTGGGGGGGGAGCACCGGGCCCTTCCCTGCTCCCATCCCATCCCACAGCCCCTGGAATGCTCCAGGTCCTTCATCCTCTGACACTGCCACAGGAGGGAAACACCCCCTGCCAAGGGGGGTGAGCTCCGGTTTCTGCTCTGAGCTCGGAGCTTCTGTTCCAACACCCACCAGATCCCAGGGGCTGCTCCCAGAGGTTTTTCCACCCCTAATGATCCGACAGGACATGGAGTCCATGGGATGTAAAGCTTCTCCCTGCCCAGAGAAGCTGTGGCTGCCCTGGATCCATGCAGTGTCCAGGGCCAGGCTGGGCAGGGCTTGGAGCAGCCTGGGACAGTGGAAGTTCCTCCAGCATCCCAATTCCTGATCTCCCAGCACATCCCACGGCACAGACCCCCCCAAAATCCACCTTATCCCAAAGAGCAGAGGGGCTCCAGGCCTGCAGCAGCTCCGGGGCCTCCTCTGGATCTCTCCAGCAGCTCCAGGTCCTTGTGCTGTTGGATCCAGGGCTGGGGCAGCTCTGCAGGTGGGAATCACCTGAGTGGGCAGAATTCCCCATTCCCTGCTGCCCACACTGGGATCAGCCCAGGGCACAGGGCTGGGAATTCCAGATAACAAAGGAATTGCAAGAAGAATTTCCCCCAAAGATGGAACTCTAAGCTCAGTTCTCCAGGGCATCCCCAAGCTGGAAAAGCTGGGAATTTCATGTTACAGCTGATTAGACAGAGAATTCCCTCAGGGAAACCCTGCCAGGTGTGGATCACTGGCAGCCATCACATGGATTGTGCAGTCAGACCAGCAGGGAAATCATTCCCAGAAATTCACCTCCACTCACACTTCCCCCTGGGAATAAGCAGGCTGGGAGCATCCATCCCCACCCGGGGCTGCAGGGGTGACACCAACACTGCCAGCCCTGGGCAGGCTCCCACGGAATCCCAGAGTCCGGGATGGATCCATCCTGTCCCACAAAACATGTGGGGAATGGTATTTTACCCCAGGACAGCTCCACATTCCCACTGGGATAGCTACAAGTGAGACCCAGGGAACGTGAGCTCCTGGAAGGAATTCAGTTTAAACCAGTTCAGGTTTTATCCAAAGCCAGGCTGGGATTTTCCTTCTTCTCCCAACCAAAACCATCCTGAACTCCCTTTGGACCAGCACTGAGGGCACTCAATCCCTTCATTTCAGCTCAGAATGCTGCTGGAATCATCCCCAGAGTGGGAAAAGCAGGAGGAAGGGCTTTCCCTGCAGCTGGAACACCTGAGGAAGACAAAGATGGATCTTCCCCTCTCCACAGCCAACTGCTCCAGGTATAATGGTGATCCACAGGCAGCAGCTCCCAGGGTTCATTAACCCAAACCATGGAAACTCACTCTGGGATGGAGCCATGGATCAGCTCAGGAGAGGCCCAGGCACTCCCAGGAGTCCCAAGCTCAGCCCTCCCAGGGGGAGCAGGACAGGACAGGGTGGGATCAGCCCTGGGAGGGGGCCAGAGGGAGGCCAGGTGGGGTTATCCAGGTGGGATAACAGGGTGGGAGTGCCCCTGGGGAAGGGAGAACCATGCAGACTCTTCCCAGTGCCAGGAACTCCTGGGGACCAGGGGAGACCCCTTGGGAGCAGGACCATCCTGTCTCCAGGTGAGAAATTCCTCCTGCAGCATCTCCCGGGGTCACCCCACGGCATCTCGGGGCTTTAATTCCCAAACCTGACCGTCTGGGAAGCCTTGAGGGCAATTCCCAAAAACTCCCACTCAGTTTCACTCCCCCTGGGAATGTCTTGACCAGCTCCAGGCAGAGCTCCAGCAGGACGCTGCTGCCACCTCCCAGCATCCCTGCGAGGCCAGGGACCCCCAGAATCTCCGGTTTCTCCCCAAAATCAGATGGATCAGATCCATCCCGCTGCTCCAGGAGCAGCTGTGGATGAGCCTCTCCAGAGGACACAGAAATGGGCTGGAAGGAGGGAAATCAGGGCATCACAGGCACGGCTGCAGCCGCTGAGCCCCGAAGACAAAATAAAGCCATGAATTAACAGATGGGTTAATTAATTTGCATCAGTAATAATTTAAATAAAACAGCAAGCTCATAAATTAATGGCTCCATAACTAATAACCCCATCGATCAATGGATAACCTTCTCACGGCTCTCATTCACAGCGGGCGGGTCCGGTGGGCTCTGGGGAAGGGGATGCGGGCAGGCCCTCCCGGGAAGGGGCTCCAGAACAGCCCCGGGAGGGATCGGGCACCGCCGGGAGGGCTCCGGGCCGGGGCTCAGCCACCCTCGGGGGCACAGCGCGACCCCCGGCAGCCGCTCTGCCCCCG
>WEIU01024762.1:57884-93519 GCA_013389925.1 Aegithalos caudatus
AGACTCAGGGAATCACGGAATGGGTGGGATGGAAGGGAACTTAAAGCCCACCCAGTTCCACTCCCTGCCATGGCAGGGACATCTCCCACTGTCCCAGGTTGCCCTAAGCCCTGTCCAGCCTGGCCTGGGACATTTCCAGGGATCCAGGGGCAGCCACAGCTGCTCTGGGAAACCTGTGCCAGGGCCTGCCCACCCTCACAGAGAAGTTCTTCCTAATATCCAGTGTAAACCTTCTCTCTGTCAGATTGAAGACATCCCCCCTTAACCTGTCCAAAGTATCTCTGTTTTTCTTGTGGGCTCCCTTCCGGTCCTGGAGGGCCTTAAGTAGGTCTCTAAGCATTCCTTCTCCAGGCTGTATAATCCCAATTCTCTCACAGCACAGCTGCTCCATCCCTCTAATCAACTTGAGCCTCCTCTGGACTTGCTCCCACAGCTCCATGCCCTTCCTAGGAGTGTCTTTTCCCTCAAGTGTTCTGTTCCCAATCCCTGTGTGTGTAACCAAGTACAGAACCAGAACTTTACCAGCTCAGGACGAGAGGAAAAAGCCTCAAATTGACCAGGGGAAGTTTAGGTTAAATATAAGGAAAAATTTCTTTCTGGAATGGGCTGTCCATCCCTGGAGTCCCCCATCCTGGGGGGATTTAACAGCCACGTGGACATGGCACCTGGGGACATGAGTCAGCAGTGAACACGGTGGTGTTGGGGAATGGTTGGACTCCATGATCCCAAAGGCCCTTCCCAACCCCAGTGAATTTCTGGCTCTGTTCCTTTTCCCTTTAGGAGTGAGACACTGGGGCCGTGCTCCCCTGTCCCCGTGCCCACCTCCATGCGGCGGATGTCGATGGACAGCACCGTGGTGAAGAAGAACATCTGCAGGAAGAAGTCTGACACCAGCCCCACCACGGCAAAGAGGCAGAACTCCTGCAGGTGGGACACAGGGATTAGCTCCCATCTCACCTCAGAACAAGGGACACCCAGCAGAGCTTTACTGACAAACCCACGATCCATCTCTTCTATTGGCTGGGAGCTCAGAGCTGGATGAGTCCATGTGACATTCCAAGAATATTTATTCTAGTTCACATTCTTTGTTCTTTTTGGTCACAATCCATCAAACCCCTGGGACTCTGCTCCCAGGGAATAAGGGACAGGATGGAAGGATTGTGCCAGGGGAGATTTAGATTAGAAACTGGAAAATTTCTTTCGCAAAAGGGGCTATTAGGCATTGGAACTGCCCAGGGCAGGGGTGGAGTTGCCATGCCTGGAGGGATTTATCAGCTGTGTGGCACCTGGGGACATGGGTTAGTGGTGGCCTTGGCAGTGCTGAGGAACAGCTGCATGTGGTCTTCAAGGCTTTTCCAAGGCAGACAATTCCCTGACTCTGACCCTGCAGTGCCTCAGGCCCTGTGCTGCCAGCCCAGAGCAGCCCCCCTCACCTGGATGGCCGGGACCAGGGTGAAGTATCCGATGAGGATGATCCCCAGCTCCGTTGCCATGTTCTTCATGATGGACCAGCTCTCATTGCTCAGGCCTGGGGAAGGGCAAGGACAGGTCAGGGGAGCCTCTTCACTGTGCCAGACATGAACACAGCAAAAGGAGCTGCAATTCCCCTCTTTAAAACCAGGAATCTACAGGCAACAGGCCAAAAAGGCCCTTCCAGGCTAGAATTCCCAAGTGCAAAGGCCCGCTGAAGTTCTGAGTCCTGTTTCCCATCTAGGATCCAAACCACTTGTATTTTTAAAACTAAAATCAGCATTGCTCTAGAATCTTGCCTCCTTGATGTTTAGAAACAGCTTTGAAGATTGCAAATCCCGTTTATCCATGGTGTGAGTACACCCAAATCCTTCCACAGGCACAGAGCATTTATAGAAATGGAAAAGATAGTTTTTTCAGAGACTCAGGGGAATTTTGTAGGACTTCTGATATCCATGATCTGAGGACAGTGCTCAGTATCCACACCAGGAAATCCAGCTCTCCCCTACTAATATTTTTTAATTTTTATTTAGTCTGTTTCAGTCAAAAATCCCAGAAAGCAGTGCCCACACCACCACCATTGTGTTCTTGGAATTCAGAACAAAAGGCTGAACAAGCCCCCTTGTTTCCATCCCAGGCCTGAACGAGGCCAGTGCCCTCTCCCAGCCCTGGCTGTCCCCAGCTCTCCCAGGGCAGGATCTACCTTGGGCGATGCGGAGCTTCACCTCCAGGTCCACGGGTGTGGACACCACGGACTTGGTGAGGACCAGCACGTTCTCCAGGCCAATCACCACCACCAGGTATGGGAATATCTCCCTGCAGGAAACAGAGGCAGGACTGAGGAGGGGATCCGTGGTTGGAAAAAGAAGGGAAAGAGGAGCAAACACACCCTGGGAGTCGAGGTGAGGAGACACCACCCAGTGCCCCACTCCCATCCCTCAGTGTCACACTGTGCAAGGAAAAGGTTTGTGTTTCCTCTGCCTCGGGCTGGAATCACCCTTTCTGCAAAGCTGCAGGAATTAGTGGGAAATGCCCGTTGTGGAGTACCACTAAATTAATCCTGGTGTTCCCAGGGTGGGGACAGAGCCCTCTGCTCTCCAGCATCAGGAACAAGGGCAGAGATGGAGCTGGCACACCCTGTGAGGGGCTGGGAAATCACTCAGCAGGAGGAGCAGGGAGCATGTCCCACCTCCTTTAAGCATCATCCCACTCCACCCCCTGCCATTTGCAGGGACACCATCCACTATCCCAGTGTCCAGCCTGCCCTTGGATACTTCCAGGGATCAGGGGCAGTCACAGCTTCTCTGGGAAATCCATTCCAGTCCCTCACCACCCTCACAGGGAAGGATTTCTTCTGTCTATCTCACCTAAATTTCCCCTCTTTCAGTTTGAACCATTCTCCTTGTCCTATCACTGTAGTTCCTGACGAAGAATCCCTCTCCAGCTTCCCTGTAGGCTCCCTCAGACACTGGAAGGGGGGAATGTCAGTGAATGTCCACAGTGACTGATAAAACCACCAACACAGGTAAGCCTCTCATGGGCACCTTCTTGTTTCATGCCCAAGAATCCAAAATTCAGCAAGGATAACTCAGGCCTGCCTTCAATTAAAGCATTTTCAGCTCCTAACTCGTGTGAGTCCTCCAGGCAGCACTAGCACAGGACAGAGATGGGAGATAAGCTCCTTGGGGATGGGAATCTCTGAACAGAGAGAATGGAGCTGCTGCAGAGGAGGCTGTGGGAGAGCCTGCTCAGCTCCAGGAATAACGTGTCATGCCAGCAATCAGAGAGAAATCCTGCCTCAGGCAGAGCCAGCTGCCAGGCAGTACGGCACCTCCAGGAGGAGTGGCCAGCAGAGAACAGCTCCTGCAGCCCTGGAGAGCAGGGATGGTGCAGCAGAGCCCCCGAGCCCTGCAGGCTGGCACGTACCCGCCGTTGAGCGTGGGCGTGAGGCCGAACAGGGTGCAGAGCCCCACGGACATGAGCAGGGAGCTGAGCACCGTCACCACCGCCGCCAGCGCCAGGCCCCACTTGGACTTCACCATGTCGATCTTCCCTGGAAAACAGCCCCGGCCATGTCAGCAGGGACAGCAAACGCCCACAGGGGTGGAGGGATGCTGGTCCTGACAGGGGCCACCCGACATCCCCACCCAGAGGGGAAGGGACTGCAGGGCTCCTGTCTGAATGCAGCTCCCACAGCCTCCCGGGACAAGGGTGGGACTGGGATTGGGCTGGTTCAGTCACACCAGTCCCAGCACTGCACTGAGGTGGGAAATCCAAACTGAAATGTGGCCAGAGAGGTCTAAACGCACCAGCTCAGAACAGGTGTCTGATCTGGCTGATAACACATGAAACAAACTGGGAAAAAAGGTATTCCTGTGGCATCTATGGGTGCCCAAGACAGAAAACACCTTGGAAGGTATCGAAGAATCATGGAATAGTTTGGGTTGGAAGGGACTTTAAAGATCCTCCCATTCCACCCCCTGCCATGGAAAGGGACAGATTCCACTGTCCCAGGCCTTGGGCACTTCCAGGGATGGGGAAACACCTCTAGCTGGGGAGGTGGGTCACAAGAATAACACCACACTGGCTAGGAGGGGCAAATTAGCAGCAATCAGGTAAACAGTTATACCAATTCTCTCCATGACAGTTCAGGATAGAATCCCACCACCTCCTGTGCTGCTGACACAGGTGGGAAGTGCAGTGGTGTTGCAGACAGGAGCCTGCAGCCCGCCCCAGAAGCAGGTGTCCCCAACGCACGTGTGGAGAAGTAGATGTAGGCGAAGAGGATGATGTAGGTGGTGACGAGCGGGATGAGCTCGGCGATGCCGATCTCCTCCTTGAAGTGCACGTGGACCACGCTGTCCTCCCGCAGGCTGCAGTTGGGGCTGGGGTGCAGCAGCTTCAGCCGGGAGCGGAGGCTGCTCAGGAACCTGGGGAACAGCAGCGCCTTCATCAGGAACTGCACTCGCTCACCCTTTCCCAAAGGGCAGCTCAAAGCTCCATGGCTTCACCTGGACCACCAAAGCATGCTTCTCTCCAGGCCTTGCTCCCAAGCCTGCTCCTTGCTGGCCCCAACCACCCAAACCTTGATTTGTACACAGGTTTGCTGGACAGACTTGTCAAAACTTTCTTTAAAGCAAAGGCTCCTTAACCACAATCTGTGCTGGTGGAACAGAACATGCCAAGGCCTCAAACACGCCCAGGATTTTCCCAGAATTACAGAATTCTGTGTAAAAATGGCTGATGGAAGGTGTCACACAATGGCCCTCAGGGCTCCAGGCTCTGGAAGAGCAAGTTTCAATTCCTGTGCTGCCAATTCCATCCCAGGAATCCCCTGGGGAATTCTGTGCAGCTCAGATCCATGCCAGTTTGGCCAACACTGCCAAAGTGTTTTCACCAGTTGAACCAGTGCTTACTGGAAAGCAAACCAGTCTGTGTAGAAGGAACTGGCTCTAACCAGAGCCACGGGGCCCTGGATGGCACAGGAACTCCCCCTGGCAGCTCTGGATGCTGCAGACAGTTTGTGAAGAGGAGCTGAGAACTGGGAGTACTGTCAAACACAGCAAGTCTCCTCCCCAGAAAAGCACCTCCAGAGATGCAAGACAGTCTAAAGTACAGGGAATGCAGGCAGGACGGAGTGGAGCGGGCAGCAGCTGTGCCCAGGGCAGCTCACCTGGAGTCGTAGCGCTGCAGGCCCAGGGTGACGGTGTAGGACACGACGCGGCGCCGGTTGTACAGGCTGACCCCGCTGTACCTGCCGGGCAGCCCGAACAGCAGGTCTGCAGAGACAGGCAGTGAGGGACAGCCCCAGGGAGCAGCACTCACACACACACGCACACACACAGGGGGCTCCTTGTCAGCTGCACCCCTGGGAATGGCTGCTCTCACCCCTGGGATATCCCACACCTCTGTGGGGAGAGCCCAGGGATGGGGTCACACCTGGGGCGGGCTCTGTGTGCTGCAGCCACAGCCAGCTCACACTCTGGATGCTCAAAAATCACCCTCAAAGCAAACCTCCTGTAGGGGTACAAACCCCTTCTCAGACATGTAACATGGTACATCAGAACTTCTACAACTCTGAAGTCCTTTAAAAAGGCAGGATTCAGCCTGCATTTAAACCAGCATTATCCTCTGGCATTATGGAACCACTAACGATCCCACAGATGGTCAGAGGGTTTTTTGTAATTAAGAGATAAAAATACTTTTACGATATCCATTGTCAGCTCGGGCTGTGTGCAAGGAATTAGAACACACAAGGGAGCAGGATGAATGTTGATTTATCTGCAACAGTGGGGCAGCCTTTGAGCATGACAGAGGGAAAAGCCAGGCTGGAGCATGTGTAGAATGAGAGGAACAAAACCCTGCTATTTTTACCTACAGAAAGAAGCCTGAGTGATTTGTTCACTTCTCACAAATACAGATCAGAGCTCCAATGCACGTATAAAATGAGAGACAACAAAGAGTGGGCAGCTTCGGCTGCTGTGAATGACAGAATACTGCCCAAATTTGGCACTATCAGCAATCCAGGCGTTGGAATTAGCAAGGATGGAATGACAATGAAGCTGTAACAACCCTCAGGAACTCTCCAGGCCCTCACCTTTGAGAGTGGCTGATGTCTGCAAGGTCTTTGGCTCATGCTGGTGGATGGTTTTGATGATGTCTGGGTCGGCATTGAAGCGCTCGCGGTCGTTCTGCCAGAAGTTCCCCGGGGACAGCAGCAGGCAGCCGTGCTCCGGGAGCAGATTGCGCAGCTTCCTGAGCCCGGGAAGCAGGTCTGTCACCTGCAGGCACACCTCCTCCAGGCTCCTCACCCCCGAGCTGGAACAGACACAGCGCTCTGGGAACCAGCCTGTGGGCCCCGTATTTCTCAGCCTGAGAACTGCTAGCTCTTCCCAAGGGAAACTTGTCAACGGTTTTCTGTTTTCCAGACAACTCTGTGTAAATAACTACTTTTTTCCTATAACATTTCTGAGTTGACAATATTTTCCTTTCCATAACAACCTCTCTCCCAGGTGTTGTTTGCTATTTCTGTTACTTGATCAATGGAGAGATGTGTCAATCCTATGGACCAATAATGTGCCTTTTTAGCACAGCATGTTATAATTTTAAAGGCTGGAGGAATTGTAAATAAAGCCTTCTGATGTTCTTCTGCCTTTGAGCTGGAGTCAGGCACCTTTATTTCGTGTCCTATTATGACACCAACCAAGGCTAAGGCAAAGCTTTTGGAGCATTTCATGGCAGGGACCTGCATCAGGTGTCACTGCTCTTCCTCCTCACAGCTGAGAATGGGAACTGGGTCTCCCTGGAACTGTGACCAGGCTCCAGAACTCCACCAGCATTCCTGGGTGCTGCCTGAGCCCACAGCTCTCGCTCCTCACCCATCCCTGGCACCACATTTCCACCCGACAGAGAAACTCTCTCTGGAATTCTTCCACACCCCAAACCCGTCACACCTCTCTCCACACATGCAATGGGTGTTTCACAGGAATCCTGCTCAGCTTTCCTGAGGTGGATCCTTTGAGGTGCACAGAGTACTGTAAAATGCACCTGGAATTCAATGTCTGCACCTTTCCCAATTCCTCTGCATTGTGAGGGAAGAATTTCCTTAGGGGTTCAGAACTGCACACAGGTGTAATAACTGGTATGGACAGGTATGAACTATGTAACTGGTAGGAACCTGTGTTTGATAAAATCCTTATCAACCCCTAACTCCAGCCAGAGCCAGCTGGGGTTTAGAGCAGGCCCTGGTGGGAAGGGTCAGTGCCAGGGCAGCTGCTGGGACTGACAGGGGTAGCAGGGGCTGATGTGACCTTGGCACTGCGCAGGGAATCAGACAGGACAAGTGTCTCACAGGGGGTTATTGTCATTGTTATTCCTGCTGGGAGCTATCCTGGCTCCATGGGGTTAACACTGCTGGGGCATCTCCCAAAAACACCTCACTGCTCAAGGGGGTCTGGAGATGAGCTGCATTTCTCACTGACAGACACCTCACCCAACTTTCCCAAAACAGAAATCTTCTCCACGCTTCCCTGGACAGCCTTTGTAATTTGTAATTGACACTGGAGCTCAGACCTCTTTAATTACTCCCAAGGATGCTAAAAAAGCTAAACTTGGGTTTTAAAAATAGAGAAGTTCATTAAACTGGCTTTAATGGAAAGGGTATTCTCTGTTCCACTGCCAAAGTCTATTTATGGTTACCTGGGGAAAAGTGAATGACTTCACACACATTTGTGATGGTAGATCATAAAGGAAACATTTTAGGATATGACATCCTTAAAGGGAAACTTTGGCAATTATCAAAGGGATCAAAACAAATTATCAAACATCAGGGATGTTTGGTCCTTTGGACCCAACAAAAGCCCCAGAATAATATTTCTGGGAAGGGCAGGAAAATCAGTCTTTTAAAATGGCTCCAGCTTTACATTTTTAACTAACATTAAACAGTACCCTGTGCCTCCTGCTGCCAAACAAGGGATAAATGAAGTAATTAAAGATTTAGAACAAAGGGGCATTATATTTAGGATGCCTTCACAATTCCCCTGTTTGACAGGTGATAAAAGAAGAGAGAAGCTGGCATTTAACAATTGATTATCAAAGGCTTAAAAGCTACCACAGAACCCCTCCCTGCAGCAGGCCCAAATATTGCAAACCTCACTGCTACTCTGCAGGCAGCTGCACACAAAGGGATGGCAGCACAGAAAAGATGTTTTTTATGGTCCCAGTTCAGGAATAAGATAAACCCAAATGTGCATTCACTTGGGAAGGAACACAATCTACCTTCAAGTGCCTGCCTCAGGGATTTATGCACCCAGCACAGCACACAATGCTTCAGCTGAACTCCAAGAAATAAAACCTCAGGAAGGAGCATGGATTTATCAATACATCCATAGTGTGTGGGTAGGAGGTGAGGAGGAAAGTGCAGTTAGAACAGCACAGGATATACAGAATAGATTAATGGGGAGGGGATAGAAGTGCCCTTGGCTAAGAGCCCCCTCCAAGGAGGTGAAATTCCTGGGAACCTGGGGGTAGCAGGCTGTTATAAATGCACATTAGGGAGCTGGCTTTTGGCAAGTATTGAGATGAATGCTGTATGTATAATGTGGGAAAGTTGTACTATATTTTCTTTCATTAACAGAGTTTAGAAATGTGATGAATGTATATTTTCTGATTGTAACATAGTGCTAACAGTAAAAGACTGGGGATTTTTTCTTTGTAACATCTAAACTGGCCAAAGTAGGAGGTGGGGAGAGTCATTCTGCATTCCTCCATGGAGATTGCTGAGCAAAGCTATGGAACCTCTGTTACCAGGGATCTTATCCAAATGGAGATGGCCAGAACCTGGAGAGAAGAGTTTATGGGACCTGTGATATCAGAGTGGAGCCACCCAGATGAATCTATCAGATAAAATGACTGGGGGGAGTTGAAACTGAACTGAAAATGAAACCCAAAAAGAGTTTGAATCCTGCATTAGGGTCTGTGGGATGTGTAAGACAGAGATCCTTAAAGGATCTGAAGGGGTGAGGGGGGTGCTGGCTGGCTTGCTGCCAGGCATCCTTGCCCAAGAAACTTTTTGCTTTATTTGCTGTCTCCTAATTGTCTATTTTTAAATTTTTTTATTAAACTTATTAATTTTTCTAAGAAAGTGAACCTCGTTTTTCACAAGGCCAAGCTGTAATTCCAGACGAAAACATTACAAAATTAGATGCTGTATCTACCCCCACTACTGAAAAGGAACCTCAAAAGATACTTGGGATTTTCTAGAATAGCAAGACCCTTGTACACCTTAATGAGAAAAATCCAAAACTGGGAATGACTTGACAGCCACAAACAGGCTTTGCAAACACTGATGGTAGAGTTAAAAACATCAATCCCTTGGGCCAGCCTATCCCAGTGATCCTGTAACAGCTGAATGGGATTCTGAACATGGGACTTGTGCCAGAAAGGGCCACACAGACCCAACCAACCATTAGGGTTCTGTTCCACAGCATTTAGAGATACTGAAAAGAGAAACACTGCCTGGGAAAAGAGATTATTATCCCTGACCTGAGCTCTTGAACAAGGAGAAAAACTTCAACAGCATTAGCCTGTGAAAACCCAAGGAGCTCTCAGTGTGCTGGGCAGTGCTAGGAGCAGTGGTGCAGAGGGAATTGCAGTGACAGTACCAAACAGGGTGAATGTCTGGGGTCACAGACCACAGGGGTGGCCCCTAAACCCTCCAGAATCACAGAGGGGCACTGCAGACAGGTTTGCCTGACAACAGCCATGAACCTGCTCCTGTCCTGGCTGCTCCTCACCCAGACTCTGAGGCTGGAGGTGTTCCTCGAGCCAAAGGGAGGGTGGGGAATGCAGAGCATTTGTCTGAACACTGAAACTGGAGTGGAAGCAGAGGAAGAAGGGATTAGGAGTGCACAAGTGGCAGAGTTCAAGGCTGTGCTGTTGGCAGTACAGGAGAAGACAAAGCCAATGTGTGTGGGTTCTCACAGCCCTGGGCTGGTGGCACAGAGGCTGTGGCAGTGGGAAGCTCTGCCTTGGCATGGGAAGGGAAAAGAGGCCTGGCAGAAGGAAGATGGGAAGTGGTTGGTGTTACAGGCTCAATCCCATGCACAAACCCACACAGCATGGGTCAGAGCTCCTGCAAATGACCAAACTTTACAGACTTGCTGGAACACCAAGGTGGATCAGCTGACAAAAATCAGATAAAAACTGATCAGCTGGAAGCTCCATAACACTGGCATGGATTGGGTGAGTGGTTACATTGAAATGAGGGCATCCTGGACAAAAAACTCTGTTATTTTAAAGCACAAAGCAGGGGCTGGCACTGACCAGGAAGATGTGCCAAGGCATTCTCACAGGCTGTGCTCAGTGCCAGCTGAGATTTGAACAAAATCACCAGAGCTGGCACTGCCATTCCAGAGCAAGCACAACAAACACTCTGTGCCCCCTGGCAGGGATTGTCCTGTGCCTTGGAAGCCATCCCGTGGTTCCAGGTACACACTGACAGTGTGGGGTGGTCCCTGGGCTGGCAGTGCCACAGCAGGCACAGGGATGCCCAGGATACTGCCTGGGGACTCGGTGACTGCACCTCCAGCCTCCCTGTCCCACACTCACAGTGACAAGGAAACACACTTCACCAGTGTCATGGTGCAAGACTGGGCCAAAAAGGAAAGTATTAAATGGGTTTTTCATACACCTTGTTATCCCCAAGCAAATGGGATCATGGAATGTGCCAGGGGATTGATAAAGCAGTGCCTTAGGCCACGTGACTCTGGCTGGGATAAAAGGTTACCTCTGTGTTATATAATATTACATAATATTACATAATAAAGTAATAATTAATATTATATAATAGTTTATAATAGTATATAATAAATAACTGATATCAGACATAGCAAATATAATATATAAATAAATAAATAAAACCTATATTTACGTGTTTGCATATAAACATAAATACATATATAAATAATGTTATGGACCAAGGGGTAGTCCTGTTTCAGGAGCTTTCCTGAGTCTGTTTAAACAGCTCCGAATGACAACATGGGAGCGTTTCAGGACAACTTGCAGCCGGGAAAGCCAGTGATGGTGAGGTGAGCCCAGGCTGGGATGGTACCTGTGAGGGTACCTGAGGGTACCTGTGAGGGTACTCATGAGGGTACCTGTGAGTACCTGTGTGGGTACCTGTGAGGGTACCTGAGGGTATCTGTGAGGGTACCTGAGGGTACCTGTGAGGGTACCTGAGGGTATCTGAGGGCACCTGTGAGGGTACCTGCGAGGGCTCCTGAGGATACCTGAGGGTACCTGTGAGGGCACTAATGAGGATATCTGGGGGTACCTGTGAGGATACCTGAGGGGGTACCTCTGAGGCCCCCGTGTCCCTGCTGAGGCCCCATGTCCCGGGCGCTATGGGCTGGAAGGGCACGAGAAGCTCAGGCCGCACGCTCCGTTCCGCGGCTCCGGGCCGGGTTTTGCCCTTGCCCGGGTGCCCGCAGCGCCCCCGCGNAGTTCTGCCCTCGGTTCTGCTCTCGGTTCTGCCCTCGGTTCTGCTCTCGGTTCTGCCTTCAGTTCTGCTCTCGGTTCTGCTCTCGGTTCCCTGGGTCAGGATTTCAGAGTTAAGATTTCAGCCGAGGGTTAGAACAATTTATATTGATTAGGATGCATGCTAGGAAAAATAAAAAATTAGTTAATGGTTATTAGGTGCCTAAGCTAGAGCTAGATGATGATGCATTGCTTGGTATTACGTGTTTGTTTTAGTTGTGTTTATAGAAGGAAATTAAATAGATGGACCATCATAATGACAAATGGAAACCAATGGGACCTGCACCTGGACACAATACTAACTGATCACGAAGCAGGAGGGATTGGATGGTGGCAAAAGGTCATGAAGGCTGCCAGCAGCACGAAGGTAGAATGGTCATTGTGATGAAGACTTTTCTGATTCATCCTTCAAGACCACTGACCCAATTCAAGAGAAGAATTGTGCAGGCATTTAACCTCATTTTAATACAGAGCAGGGAGTGCTGGGATTGTGCATATGTATAAGCATTCTGTGTGTGTGAGACTTGGGAAATTATAAATAGAGGGCAAAGAGCCTTGGATTTGGTGAGCACAACTCCAGGAGGTGACTCCCATGCTGCCCAACATCACAATAAAACATAAAACATCCCATTTTTAACTTTAGCTAGTTTGAGAGTCTTTATCTGTGACATTATCAGTTTTTTACAATTCATCCCCAGGAACTTGGTGTGCCCAAGTTTATCCTCAGAAAACTGCCTGTGCATGCAGATGGGAGCCCAGGAGCTGCTGGGGCAGCAAGGGAAGGGCTGGTGAGCACCTGCAGGGCTCTAGGAATTACTGACAGACACTCCTAGAATCCCACAGGGGAATAAAGCCAGCTGTGGGCACAGAGGGACCCCACTGGGCAGCACAGGAACTGATCCCTCTGCTGTGGCTGAAGCTGCAGGACTGGGGGGCTCTGGAGTGACCTGGCTGTGTCCAGAACAAAGTCTGGAATCCCACAGGACAGCAGCTCCCCCACCCTGATCTGTCAGCCACCCTAACAGCGCCTGCCAAGGAGAGCCAAGGGAGCAGGGCTGGCTGTCCTGGGGCCACCCTAACAGAGCACACACAGAACCAATCCCACCTGGCCCTGGGAACAGGAACCCCCACCTAAAGCTGTGACAAGCTCTGACACTGAGACCAACTGCTGGATTTGTCCTCAGTTCCTTGCTCATTTCATGAAAATATCTGGATGATGGGAATCCCACACCAAACAGATTTTCCAGTGGCCCTCCTCCAGCTGGAGTGATGCTCCTTCTGGAAGGAAAGCCAGCCCAAATCTACAGTGGTAAAATCTTGATCAGTATTGTTAAGGTACTAGAGCATTTGTGTTTTCCATTGTTTGGATTAATATTTGCTTGTGGTTTGTCCCAGTAGTTTTGCAGTGTATATGAGCTATTGTTTTAGAATGCTTGTGTCTTCACTCTGGTTGTCACAGGGGATGAAAAAGATTTCCCCCTGAATGTAAGCTGAATTTTCATATGATTATGGAATCAGATTTGTGCACCTCTTCCTATCTCCTCAGGGCAAGGTACAAAATTCCCCTCTGCAGTAGGTGGGAACAATTTGAGTTCCATTCCACCTTTGATTCCCCTGAGGCTGTAACAGATTGCTCTGTTACACAGACACATTTGGTCAGGTTATTGCAGAACTGTAACACTTGATAGGATGAGCAGGGACGTGAAATGCTGGACCTCACTGAGGAACACTGGACTAAGAACCAGGAATGGAAGTGAAGGGAGGCTCTGACCCATCGCTGAACGCCTCCAACCACTGCAACTGAAAATTAACTCCAGGAACTTTTCTTTCACCCTGATTTGCATCCCATCTTTCCTATGATTTTTAAGATTCAAGGGGTGAGGAATATCTACCAGTCTGTGTCGATTGGTAACAATCCAAGTAAAATTACTTGTCTGGGTTGTCCTCAGCTACCACAAACGCTCTGGATTTAATGCTATACCTTTTCACTCTAACTTTTTATATCAGTAATCATTATCTATCTATCTATCTATCTATCTATCTATCTATCTATCTATCTATCTATCTATCTGTCTATCTATCTATCTATCTATCTATCTATCTATCTATCTATCTATCTATCTATCTATCTATCTATCTATCTATCTATCTATCTATCTATCTATCTATCTATCTATCTATCTATCTATCTATCTATCTATCTATCTATCTATCTATCTATCTATCTATCTATCTATCTATCTATCTATCTATCTATCTATCTATCTATCTATCTATCTATCTATCTATCTATCTATCTATCTATCTATCTATCTATCTATCTATCTATCTATCTATCTATCTATCTATCTATCTATCTATCTATCTATCTATCTATCTATCTATCTATCTATCTATCTATCTATCTATCTATCTATCTATCTATCTATCTATCTATCTATCTATCTATCTATCTATCTATCTATCTATCTATCTATCTATCTATCTATCTATCTATCTATCTATCTATCTATCTATCTATCTATCTATCTATCTATCTATCTATCTATCTATCTATCTATCTATCTATCTATCTATCTATCTATCTATCTATCTATCTATCTATCTATCTATCTATCTATCTATCTATCTCTCCCCTGAGCAGGGGCCCTGCTTTGCTTTGTGGTTACTCAGGGGCTGAGTGAAGGAACCTGCACATTCTCCTCCCTTCCATGGGAATTCCATGTGACTCCCAATCAAAGCTGGTTCTTTTCCCAGCTGTAACCTCGATACCTGCAGTGTTTGTGCTGTTCTGTGATCTGCTGGTAGTTCTTAGCTTTGGTACTGTGCAGGAATTGTGATTAACATCTTCCACCTGTTATCTCCTGGCTGTTTAATAAGTAATTCACTTTATAGAGACACCTCATTTGCCATCAGTACAACATGTGGGCCAGAGGGAGTCCTTAAATTTAAACTGTTGCCAAAGTCTAAGGCAGGGCCTGTCCAAAGCTCCCACTCCTGTGACAAGGGACACTGCTGCTCCCACAGGGACACTTCCCCTGGGATGCAGGGACATGTGGGATGTGCTCAGGAAAGCTGCACTGAGCCAATGCAAGGGAAGAACAGACACAGCCCTGCCTGGCTCTGGCCTTGCACATCACAGGAAGGTGCTCCCAGGGGGCAAATGAACTGAAGCCTCTGTAAAATACCCCTCCAGAAGAGATTCCTTCTACAATAACTACAAAGAGTGAGCACAGAAATTGAAAATGGAGGATTTGTCTTTGTGAACACTCCCTCCACAATGTGTACCTGTGGCTGCACGGCAGGACAGCTGGACAAGTCTCAGCTACCAAAAGAAAGTACACTGGAAATACAGTTTAAAAAAAAAATCAAAAAAACTGAAAATACGTGGAAAATACACTTCTAAAAAATGGTGTTTATAGGGACAAAAGCTTTGGGAATGAAAATCTAAAGGAGCTGATGCAGTGATGCCTCTGGAAAGGGCTCCAGGAAGAGCCAGATGACCATGGTTTGTATTTTATCAGCTCTGGAACGTGGCACAGATAACAGTTCATGCTGCAGATAAGCCCATGGACGTTCTTATCTGCGAGGCCACGCTCCCAGCTCGTGTCCCTGTGGGATGTTGTGGCTGCAGAGTGACACCAAAACCCACAGCTGGGCCAAAGCACAGATTCCAGGTCACCCCTGACTTTGTGAGTGCTTGGATCTGCAGCCAATGGTAACACACCCATGGTGTGTTTCTTGCCCAGGTACACTAAACAAGCTCCTGCTCCCTCCTGGAATATAAAATAATATAAAAGATATATCATAGAATAGAAAATAATATAAAATAGAGTACAAAACAAGCCAGTTTGCATATTAAAAAATATTTCTGCTCAACTTTGTTACTGGCAACAAACAACAAGAACTTCATAATGACTTCTAAGGTAATTGCAGAATTTATCTCAAAATTAGATGTTTCCTGAAACACCTGAATGCATCCCCAAAACAGTAACCTTGCCCCAAGGTTTAGGTCTAAATATTGAAGTAATTTTCTCCTGGTGGTATGAAGAATAATAATAAAAGTAATAATTTTGTTTCTGTGTTGCATCACTGCTCATCAAGGGCAAAGCCAAGGGGAGATAATGAGAATACAATGAGAGGACAAGGGAGATAATGAGAACACAACACAGGCCTGGGAGCACGCTGTTTCTGACTGTAATTGGCAACAGATGATTATCCCATAGGATAAGGGAGGAGAGGGACTGAGCACACGGACAGAAGGTCAGTGCCAAGGCTGGGGGACCTGGCAGGGAGAGAAATAAACTGAGCAAATCTGTCCTGAAGAGCAAAAATGGCATTTCTAAAACACAACCCCCGAGAGCAGCAGCTGGGGGGAAAGGATGGGTCCCCAAAAGGACAAATCATCAGTGAGAGGGGCAGGGTGGACACAAAAATGATAAATTTAATAGCCTTTCTTTTAACAGCACAAAGATCAAGAGCCCACTTCAGGGGTAAAAACAGTTTCTGCTTTGAGGTGGGAGCTCGTCAGCTGGAAAGGACAGAGGGACATGGGGACATTAAGAAATCACCTCTTAATGTGCAAAACTGATGTGAGTGGCCACGAAAAATGGACTTGTGATCTCAGAGGTGTTCCAGGAAAGGCTTTCCTTGGAAAAACACCTCACAAGTGAGACTGCTCTGACAGTGTGTGCGTGGTTCTGCTCTGCCACCCTCAGCAATGTCACACTGACAGCAGTGCCACCAGGAGGACCCAGGGTGGCACAGGGAATGATGAGCATCTCCCTGGTGAGCCCAGAATTTTGTTTGGCTTTTAACAAACAGGGGGCTGGGGAGTGGGAGCTCCTTTGAAAATACCTGGGAGCTGAGGAAAGCTCCTGTATAAAGTCTGCAACAGGATAAAACCAAGCAGGTATAAACTGCTCCTAAAAACAGCCAAAGAAAGTCAGAAGAAGGTTCCTAAGCAGGAAATTCCAGCAGAGGCCCAGGAACTGCCTGTGATACAGAGCTGGTGTGGTGGTGAAGGAATTCTGAGACACTACACCTCTATCACCTTGCAGGCCCCGCCTGGACTGTGACCAGAAAATTCCTGAGGATTCTCAGTGCCCTACCTGGAGCACAGGGATGTTCTCCAGCACAAATGTGAACCGCTCCATAGGCAGGATGGATCCCACCTCACTCACCTGAGCTCTCATTTCGTTTAGGACATCAGCAGCCCAGCCCTGGGGGCAGGCTGTGGAGCCAGGTGTGCCCAGAGCAGCCCCTGTGCCTCACCTGTCTCTCAGGGCGTGGTTCCTGATCTCCTCCACCAGCTGGAAGACGCGGGACAGCGGCGAGCGGAACACATCCACAGCCAGGAAGTTCTTCTGCCACGGGGACACGGTGGCTTTCACCAGGATCTGCTGGATGTAGGCCACGGGAGCGCCCACGTACTGCAGGGACACCAGGCAGCGTCAGGCTCTGCTGGCAGCTCCCAGCAGGACCAGAGCAGGAATGGCCTTGCCGGGCTCTGTGTTCCCTTCCCAGATGAGAGGTGGGACACGGCAGGGCTCAGCAGGCAACAACAGAAGGGGTGTGATTCTCTGTGTTGTAGAGACACAAAGCCCTTCCAGTGCCACCACTGCCATGGCAGGGACACCTTCCACTGTCCCAGGCTGCTCCAAGCCCTGTCCAACCTGGCCTGGGGCACTGCCAGGGATGCAGGTGTGGAATCCCTGACATAACACCTAGGGTCTGGACTTGGCAGAACACACTGTAGTCACCTGCCCAGCCTTAAGGGGAGAATCCCTCCCAATGGTGCTCTGTACACAGGGGTTTGCCCGGGTTCCCCCTCCCTAATGCCCTGGCCCCAGGTGCCTTGTTTCATTTGTGTCAGGGTGACTCAGAGGTGACTGGCCCTCTCTCACCTATAGGACACTCACCTCACCTGCCCTTTACCCTGCCCCTGTACCCAAAGGTCATTGCCTGCTGAAACCTGTACTTAACCCCAAAACGGGGCTGGGGTCAGCCTCTTGGAGCTGGTGACTTCAGCATCTGCAAATAAACCTGGCTGGAACTGATCTGGGCTGCTGGAGCCTTCCTCCTCCTCTCTTTGCTGAGGTAGCCACGTGGATGTGTGAGCTCTGCCTCACCTGAGCTCCCAGGCAGCCTGTGTCACCCCAGAGGTTATTGGGGCGTAGGTTTTGCTCCACTCCCACACTCCCACCCCAGCACACAGTGTGCAGGGCTCAGCAGGGCAGGGACAGCCCTGTGCAGGGCTTGGAGGGGCAGACACAGCCCCCCAGCACTCACCCAGTCGGGGCGCTCAGAGGGGCAGGGACAGCCCCCCAGCACTCACCCAGTCGGGGGGCTCAGCAGAGCAGACACAGCCCCCCAGCACTCACCCAGTTGGGGGNAGCTTCAGCAGCGGGGAGCTGGGGGCACAAACGGGGGGCTCGCTCAGCCTGGGGCTCGGGGGAGCCCGGGGAGGCTGCGCTGGAACGGCTGGAGTAGGGGGTCATTGGAAGGTGTCTGGGATACAGCTTGGGCAGGACGGGGCATGGCTGCACTCAGGGTGGGCACAAAGTGGGCACAAAATAGACCCAAAATGGACACAAAATGGACCCAAAATGGGCACAAAATGGTAAAAAAATGGACACAAAATTGTAAAAAAATGGACACAAAATGGGCACAAAATGGTAAAAAAATGGACCCAAAATGGATCCCCGGTCACAAAGTCTCACACTTTTATAAGTTTTGGTCCATTTGCATCTTGGGGTTTAATTGTTCAGTTACAGCTTCAGGCTTTGAGGTCCCATCCTTGTTTTCTCCTTTCAGCCCACCCTTGTTAGTGCTTTTGGGCCTGAAAATTTGTAGCTGTTGTCCTTAGTCTCCAGCAGGGAAAGGATTTGTTCTGATTCCCTACTCTGTCAAGAGAGCTTACTAACACTTAACATGAGGCTCAGAACTACAGCCCTAGGCAGCACAGAATCTGAAAAACATGAAAGCTAAAACTTTAAGCCATCATTTTTTTAGACAGAAGAGATAAAAAAGTGACCAGGCCCACTTCAGCAAAGCCAAGCTGTGCAGGAGACACAGGGAGAGGGTTCTGGCTTTCGTGGGAACCGACTGGTATCCAAGAGTGTTTCTCCCTTGGAAAGGGATAACTAAAGTCCTGGGGGAGAAAGAAGGGAAGGCCCTGCAGGGCTCTCCAGAATTCCTGCATCCAAGTTAGCTGTGGCAAAAACCCTCAGTATGGCCATGGCTCAGTGACTGCATACCCCACACACCCCAGACCCTCCGGAGAGTCCAATGGCTGCCTCCCTGCCCCAAATCCTGTATAGTCCTCTGCTTTTCCTCAGTTAGAGTCAAACTATTCCCAAAACTTGTCATTAACATCACAGGTCCTCAAAGCACTTTTAAGAGTAGTAGTGGGACACCAAACCCATGAAATCTTGATCTTGCTGCTTTGCCACCACAACCTCTGGTGATTGTAGCTCCTGCCCCACAACAGACTTTGAACTATTCAGAAATTGAGAAACTGAGGTTACAGAGAGTTTAGAACAGGATTTTTAACTCCAAATGTTCTCAAAAGGGTTAAAAGCAAGTCAGAATTGAACTGGTGGGAAAAGCAAGGCTGTTGACACAGAGAAATCCATTGAGAACCTGGAATTGTCAGCACCAAACTAAACTGGGGAACAGAATTTTGGCCTTTTTGTGGCCTTGCAATGCCTGATATATTTTCCCATTTGTAGATGAATTTTGTGGCAATACTGACACAATAAATAGAAAGGCCTTGGAATTGTTTTCCTGCAAGGCTCTGCCTACTTCATTAGGGATTAGCTTGGATCATCAAAGGCCATGGAGGAACAAGCAGCATCTAAACACAAGGCTTCAGAGAGAACAACAAACAAACAGAACAATGAAATCAGAAGCCAAGCTTGTCAGATTTGCTTTGTATTGATCTGACAAAATACATCTAATTATTAGCATTTCCTTCTGCAAGGGCAGGGAAGGGAAAAAGGAATGATTAAATCAAACTTAACCAATAAACAAAGCAGAATGGGTTCAAGAGATGATTGAGGAGGAATTATTTCTTCCCTAAATGATTTCAGTGTTGGTGACTGTGCCCAGAAATCCAAGGGAAGCACTTGCACAGAAGGTACTTCCTGAGTCACTTGTGAGCTGGGAGAAGTCACAACAAACATCTTCTGTAGAACTGGAATATTTACCATGACTTGGGAGTGTTCCCCTCTCTGGCTGGCTGTGTGACACTGCCTGGCAGTGCTGGTGCTGTCCCAGGCTCTTTCCCAGCAGGTCCCCCAGGGCAGGAGGGCTCAGCTCTCCTCCAGGCCCAGAGGTGCTGATCCCAGGTGGGATGAGCAGCTCTGGGGTGAGGTCAGACAGGGTGGGATTCTCTCTGAAGTCACAGCCCTGCTTCACAGCTCAGCATCCAGGGAAAAGGGGCTCCTTGTGTGAGCCTGGCTCTCCTGGTTTGGCACCCAGCAGGTGTTAGAAATGGAATGCTGGAGTGGTTTGGGATGGAAGGGCCCCTGAGGATCATCCCACCCCACCCCTGCCATGGCAGGGACACCTCCCACTGTCCCAGGCTGCTCCCAGCCCTGCCCAGCCTGGCCTTGGGCACTGCCAGGGATGCAGGAGCAGCCCCAGCTGCTCTGTGTGCTCTGCACTGTGACAGGGCTGGGTCACTGACACTGCTTGGGTGCCCAGAGGGAAGAACAGCCCAGGGAAGGCATTCCCAGCACTTGGGTTCAACTCCTCACATTTCTCTTTGTTAGGGATTTTTTTTGAGCAGCAGGGAAAGAGGTGAACATGGGAATGGAAAGCACAGAGAAGAGAACAGCAGGACCTGAAATGGCCACAAACCAAAGCAGCAGCAGCTGCAGCTCAGCAGGAGGAAGAGCCTCTTTCCATGGAGGGCAGAGCCCTGGAACAGCTGCCCAGGGGATGCTGGAGTCTCCCTCTCTGGAGCCATCCCAACCCCCTGGACACATCCCTGTGTCACTGCTGCAGGTGCCCCTGCCTGCCAGGGGCTGCCCTGGCTCAGCTCCAGACCCTCCCAGTCCCACCCATCCTGTGATCCTGGGGTCTAACGACAGTGACAGAGAGCTCAGGTTGTGATGGCTTTGGGAAAAGCTCTTTTTAGATGCTCACATCCCCATGCACCCTGAAACACTCTGAAACCCCAGGATGAAGGAAACTCAGATCCTGTAACCAGCTGGAAGAGCTGAACTGCAGCAGGAACTCCCACCAGGATGAGGGAGGTACAGGTACAGGTGCTCATCCAAGTATTTGACATTTTTTCAGAGGGTTCAGGGATGGAGCAGGGCCAGGAGAGCTCCAGGCACATCCCTCCCTGCACATTCCCCCTTCCCAGACCCACAGAGAGCTCCAGCACCCAGAGCAGCCCCAAGCACTGAGGGTGGAGGGAAGCAGGGAGCTGCCAGGTCTCAGGTAACAGGAAAGGAGCTGATGGAATTAGAACAGCTCCCAGCTCTGTTGGCTCACTGCAGGACAAGCTTTTGGCCTGCTGGCAGCCAAGACAGAGCAGCCTGGAATGCCACTGCTGAGGAGGGAGGGAATCTGGTGACAGGGTCTTGCCAGGGGGTTGGCAAGGCCAATATCTGGCAGCAACAGTGCCTTTTTAGCCTTGGCAAGTGCATCAACAACCTGTTTCTGAGTAAGTGATGGTGGCTTTGCCCTGCTTCCCCCTGACAGGGCCCCGAAATGCTGCACTGGAAAGGAGACTCCCCTTCCCTGCTCCCAGGGTCATGGTGAAATCCCAGGGGAGACTCTGTTCTCTGGGGATCTGCACCAGGAAGAGTCTGACTCTAAGGTCCTCTGGTTACCACACACAGTACAAACCTGTGCAAGAGTGATATGTTCTTATAGAAATGATTATAAATAAATAAAAATATGTACACACACATAGAGCTCCCCAGGGGCTCAGTTCCAGCCAGTTCTGCCATTCTCCAGGAGCAGAACCTGTGTTTCAGTTAAATAACAAACACCTGTTTAACTGCCCTGACCCTGCTGCAGTCACCTGGGGCAGCTGCAGTCCTTACTGAACTAAAAACTGCTCTTCAGACTGACACTGGCATTTCTTATTTACCCCAACAGCCACATTTCCAGCTATCACCTGCTTCTCTCTGGGCTGCTGTCAGAAAGGCTTGGTGACACCCTCATTCTAGGGAAAAATGCAGATCCCAACACGGATCAATTCTAGTGGGAGAAGGAAAATGAGTGTCACCTACAAAGGCATTTATAGGAAAACAAAAAAACTCCCTCTGATGTGGAGACTAACTTGGATTTTCAGACTTTAGGACTGCAGAGTAAGACTGAGTCACAGGAAGTTTTGCTTTGGGTATTCATTTATTACCCAGCCCAGAGATGCTGTGTCTTGTCTGTCAGTGACATTAAAAGCAGAGTCTGTACAAAGCCTTCCAAGGGTAAGGACACCCAAAACAACCAGACCAGACCCTGTGGTGACCTTATTCCCTGCATGGTCACTGCCCTCACCTGCCTGAGGGATAAATTGTGTACCCTGTGCTTTATTTCAGCTTTTGAAAACTGTCTGCACACAAAAATGGTGGGGTTTGACTGATGGGAGGGGGAGAAGAACCACAGTAACCAAGATCATCTTCTCTGCAGCAGAATTCCACAAGCTCTCCCTGACTCCAGGTACAGGAGACAGGACTGATCCACCTCTCTCCCTCTGAAGATAACTCAGGATACAAGATCCACTCTTGCTTGCTGGAATGCCTTTATTAACCATGTTCCAGGCTGAGGAACGTGGAACAGGTCAGCAGTGGCCTTGGCAGCGCTGGGGAATGGTTGGACTCTGTGATCTGAAAGGTCTTTTCCAACCTAAACAATTCCATGATCCTCAGAGCTCCCTGCTGTGTGCTGCACACCGTGCTGAGGGTCCCTGCCCAGCCCTGCTGCACAGAAAATTTGCCTAAATGAGCTTCTGCCTCAATGCTGGGCCTTGATTCTCCCCCAGGCTTCAGGATTTGCAGAGGGGTGGCTGGGATGCAGCTCTGCAATCCACCCGGGAGAGAGGAGCACTTCCAAAGAGCACCAAGAGCTCAATCCCAGCAGGAACCGGTGCCAAGGAGCATCCCTGGGTCCTCAGCACAGGCAAAGTGCATCAGTTCCCAGGAAGCAATCCCGCAACTCTCACTCTGGCATGCCCAGGTGTAGCACCCTACTCTGGGATAGTTCTGACCTAATGAGCAAAGCCACTTCTCCAGCCCCAATTAACACCTCGTTATCAGCATTTAATCCACAGAACAGAAACCCAAACACCCCCAAAAATGCCTTCTAGACAGGGACCAAGCCCCTCAGCCTAACCCCAGGGTTTTGCCAAGACTCTCCTGCTCTCCAGGGCTGTCACCATTATTTTTGCCACCTGTCTCTCCCATGGCCAGGAACTGCTTTGCTAACGAGCTCCTGGGACTCATTAAAGGAAACAGACTCTTCACCCCTGATGGTGGCTTGGATGGATTTCTGCAGCCTGGAGGACACCAGTCACTGCAGAATCCTCAAATGTTGGCACTCAGGAATGCAGACACTTCCACAAATCCACAGTTCCCAAAGGCTCCTGCTCTGCTGCTCTCAACAGTGACAGGGGAGGTCCAAGTCCTGACCCAGTGGGCAGAGGCTCCCAAGCACAGGAGAGCTGCAGGTGACCCCCACATGCTCCTCTCTGGGACATCCTGAATTTCAGAAGGGAATAACATGTTTTGGTCCCTCCCCAAACACTGCACTTTGTGGGTGCACATTTCACACTGCAGCAGGTGCTGCCTGGGAGAGCTGGAATGAGGAGCCTGAGCCCATCCTGGGAAGGCATTCCCACATCCCCGTGTCACCTCCCACAGTGACACACGTGGGACTCTGCTCTGGCTGTGCTGGGTGCAGCTTTCAGGTGAAGAAAAGCCACTGGAAAGCTGCACCTGGCAAAGCTGGAGCCAAAACACACAGCTGCTACTTGCAGTCACACCAAAGACAGAGAAATGTAGGAACCACCTGGTTGGGCCTTGTGGAAGCTTCATGTTCTGCAGAACAAGAGAGCTGAGAATAAAACTGTCCCTGAAAGTCAGAAGGATTCATGTGGAGCAGTGGAAAACCAGGGAGCAACCCCCCCACTGCTGCTCACAGCTACCAAGGGTTCCAGCCAGGAGAAGCCACCTCAGA
The DNA here is from genome assembly GCA_013389925.1 of Aegithalos caudatus. NCBI lineage: Eukaryota > Metazoa > Chordata > Aves > Passeriformes > Aegithalidae > Aegithalos > Aegithalos caudatus. The sequence goes on from WEIU01024762.1 coordinate 81,585, forward strand.
GGTTTCCATGTGTGAAAATCCTCCCTTTGACAATGCTTTAACTGAGATGTGCAGGGAGCCCCTGTCAGCATCACAGCTCAAAGGAAAACCTGTGTCTGTGGCAACACATGTGGAGCTTTTCTACAGACAGGGGAGCAAATCATCACATTGGATTTATGGATTTTTACAGAATTAAACCCTGCAAGACAGAATCTGCACATGCACATGTGTGCATGGTCTGGGCACAAAAGGTTTGCTCAGCCCCACAGTGCCCTGCTGGAAACGATTCTGAGCCCACATGACATTCCTGTGAGTAAAATTATATCCACCTGCAAACTAGAGATCCAAATTAGGGTCCATAAGGAGAGCAGGGAATTTACTCCCACACAGATGTGCCAAGGATGAAACAGAAGAGTGCAGGCTCCAGGGAGAATAGCACAGACAGGTGTGCAAAGAAAGATCAGCTTTCCTCCTCCCCATTTTTAATTCATGGCTTTGGAGTCCACCACCAGGTGCTTGAGGGTTACTTTCATCTCATTTATTGCTTCACTCCCCTTATTCAATTATCTCTCACTTATTAAACCAGATGAAGACACTCCATCCCCATTGTTTCTTGTGTCCCACAAAAGGAGATGACAAAACCTACGAAGTCTGAGTAAAACCCAATCCTCTGGGCAGGCCCAGAAGAGAGGGTGCAGCCAAAGGCCCTCCCCAGCCCGTGTGGCACAAGGCCAGGACTCACCAGCAGGCCAGGATGCAGAGGGCAGTGAAGAGGATGATGGGGATGGGGTAGGAAGCACAGAGCAGGCCGTGGCTGTAGAACGCCCGCGAAATCCTCTCGCGCAGCCTTTCAGTCAGGGTCATCCTCAGCAGCCCTCACCTCGAGGCCATCCCGGGACACTGCGGGGCTGGGACACTGCCAGCACGAACAGCCCTGCAGGGCAGGCACTGCCTCCAGCTGTGGGCAAAGGGAGACACAGAAACAGGAGGGAAATAAAGGTTATCAGCTGGCTGTACAGAGATCCCATCCTTCGGGCAGGAATTGTGCCTGGGCACGGTGGGCAGCCCTGGCAGAGGTGCCCAGAGCAGCTGTGGCTGCCCCTGGATCCCTGGCAATGGCCAAGGACAGGCTGGACACCCTGGGATGGTGGAGGGTGACCCTGCCATGGCAGCAGTGGAACTAGGTGATCCTCAGCTCCTGTGCAGCACAAACCGTTCTGGGATTTCTGGCTTCCATGGAATGACTGAGCAGATCTCAACCTCACTGTGAGGGCTGGACCATCCCTGTCCCATGAGGAACTCAGGAACAACACGGATGTGCTGCTCCCGTGGCAAAAAATACACCAAAAGCAGCTGTCTGACCAGCCTGAACTGCCAAAAGCCACTCTGGGGAGGAGCACAGCACTGGCAACAATTCCTGGTCATTTCAAGGAGGAAAACTTTGTATTTACTCTCTTCACCTGCTGTCCAACTGCAGCACTCTGTAAGAAAACATAGAGCATTCCAAAGCTAGTGTTTCTTTATCACTTGGTGGGGGTTTGCATATTAAAATCTGCCATCTTTATTTGCTTTATGCTGTGACAGAGCTCCTAAGAGTGAACAGCAGGAACTGTTCCTGTTCCAAGTCATTCCTGCAAGCAGAGATGATCTAAGCCAAAATAAACCTGCTGATTGTAGGACAAATGTTAAAGGAGAATTTCTTGCCTTTTGCATGACTGCAAATCCAAGTTTGCCCAGGAGCATGAGGGCAATAGGGATGCTTCCACCTTGCAGAACCACAGGGCACATCTGTGGTTTCCCCTCAGCACACACTTAACAGAATCCCAGGATCATTGAGCTTGGAAAAGCCCTCCAAGGTCACCCAGTCCACCCTGTCCCCAGCCCAGAGCTCAGGTGTTCCTGGGACACCTCCAGGAGTTCCTGGGACACCTCCAGGGATGGGCACTCCAAACCTCCCTGGGTAGTTCCAAGGCCTGAGCTCCCTTTCCATGGGGAAATTCCTGCTGCTGTGCACCCTGATCCTCCCCAGCCCAGCCTGAGGCCATTCCCTCTGCTCCTGTCCCTGTTCCCTGGGAGCAGAGCCCGACCCCCCTGGCTCCAGTGTCCTGCACTCTTACAAAAACAAGGCTGAGCAGCAGAAGGAAGAAATTAAAAACTTCCTTTTGCAGGAAAAAAGACTCAAACTTGCTACTTTTCCCCAGACAAAAGCTTTTATCTCACTCAACAATAGTAACATGTTCCAAATTCTTTACATTTCTGTCTGAAAGGTTTTACAGCCTTCCCAGGAGCCTCCCTGGACACTGAGGGCAGGGAAACACTGCAGAGCCCACTGGGAGCTTAGAGGATAAACTAACAAAGGTAGAAAACTTTCCCTTTTCTAATATACAGTCACTGGGGTTTTAGGTGTACTCAACTCCCCAGTTTTCCACAAAGTGTTCTGGAACCAGGCTCACATTAGGTGTAATAAAAATACACAGGTGAACCAGAGAAGTCTGGAGAGGGGGAAATATAAGGAAAAAAATCCAAAATAAATCCCCATTCCAGAGTATTTTCCTTGCACTTCAATATACTCAATAATCTGCTCCATGAGGTTGCCTGTATCTGAACCTCCAATGGGAATTTTAACCCAGCATTTTCCATTTACATCCCCAAGCCTGGCAAAGCAGGAACAGAGCCGACACGGTCCTTGTGGCCCTGATCCCAGCAGGATGCACACATCCCAGGGCTGACCTGCCTGCCCTCACCTGCCCTCACCTGGGACACCTCAGCCCTGCAGCAGATGTGGGATCTGGGGAGTTTTCCTGCAGGGCTGTGTTTGGGGAAGACCAGGGGAGAAATGAATGGGCAAGAAGGAAGAACTGACTAAAAATGAGAATTTTTGCAGGTCACTGGGTTGGTGTGTGCTGCTGCCCAGGGAGCAGCTCAATGCCACGCTCACCTGAGGGCCAGGTGGGTGAGGGAGCACCAGCAGTAATTCCCCCTCCCGGTGCCCTTGTACCCACAAATCCATCAATCCCCAGGGCTCCTGGGGATCAGAGAGACCTCCTGCCTCCAGAGCTGCTCCACAGCACGTGGAGGCAGCAGGATATCAGAGCAGCCAGAACACCTCCAATTCCTGCTGTAAAAGGCACATTTCACCCGGGCTCCAGCTCACACCCTGAGCCAGGAACGGGGTCTGTCACTGTTGGACACCAAATAAAGCTGCTTGACTCCAGTTCCAAGGCAGAAGAACATCACAAGGCTTTATTCACAATTCCTCCAGCCTTTTTATAACATGCTGTGCTAAAAAGGCACATTATTGGTGCATAGGATTGACACCTGTAACAGAAACAACACCTGGGAGAGAGGTTGTTATGAGGAAAATATTATTTGCTTAGGAATGTTATGAGTTATTTACAGAAATTGTCTTTGAAAGAAAATCCTCCCAAGGAATCTTCCCTTGTGAAGAAAATCAGCCACTGACAGACTGAAAACCTCTCAGCCTCAGAAATATCAGGCCAGTGCCACTGGTCCCACACCTGTGGGACACCCTGACTCCCAGGGATGGAGTTCCAGGTGTTCCCCACACTCCTGGGTCACTCACAGCACACACAGAGCAGAGGAGCCACCACCAAACCCAGCTGATCCTGAAAACAGCTCCCAGCCCTCCAGGACCTCACAGCAGAGCCAAACCCAGCACAGACACCCCGGGAACAAGGGAGATCTGGGGCTCCCTGCAGGTGCACAGAACAGATGCTGCATCACTCCCAGCCCAGGAAAGCACCTGGATTCTCCTGCCCTTCCTGGGGCCCTGGAGGAGGCTCCCTTGCTGTCTCACTGCCACGGGAGCTCCCAAACCCCAGCACCCCCCAAGGGAGGAGGGCAGGGAGGGAGGCACAGATCCCAGAACCCAGCTGTCCCTCTCACAGGCATGGGCTGTCCCCCAGCCAGGGCCAGGGAACATTCCTCAGGACTCCAGAGGTGGGAAAACAAGAGCCTCGCTCAAGACAAGGCTCCTTCAGAGAACTGCTGCACAATGGGCTCTAACACCAAGGTCCTGCTCCCCCCTGGCATTCCCATGGGAAGAATAAGGGGCTTTGTGCTGCCAGGGGACACGGAGGTCACGAGGAACAGAACACTTCCTATGGGAAAATCCCAGCCCTGCACCAACCCTGGGGAGGCCAGGGCTCTGCAAGGGGTTAATCCCAACTCCTGTCAGGAACAGGGCTCTGGAACAGCCTCTAAGCCCCAGATGGATTGTCCCTCACAGAAGGGGCACTTTCCATATTCAAAAGGTAGAAAACACACTGCAGTCCATTCCTCCATCCCAGCTCCGTGGCTCCAATAGTGCCCAAAGTCTGACACAACCTTTTGAGCCAGATTTCCATCCCCCAAAAGTGCAAACTTATTTCATTTTACCTGTTCTGCCTCACTTTGCCAGTTTTGCCTGTTTTCCTCCCTGTACAGCATTCACTTATGGTTTGAGTTTAAAAATGCAGAGGCCATCTGGAACAGACCCCATTTTATAAGTGGTATTTCAGTCACATTGTGTATTATTAACATCTCTTGAAAAGCTGCAATATCAACAACAACGAAGATTCAAATAATCAATAATCTCTACATATCAGGTAAGTCATCTGCTCCCAAAACAGGGGCTGACATTCAAAATCAGTTTCCAAAACGGTTTTCAGGACATTTTTAAACTTTTCTGCCACAAGAGAAGAATCTCAGTTACACTTCTGCTTTGGAAGTCATTCCCTGAATGTGGTTTCTGTCCTTTCTTCCATCCCAAAATACTCCCAACAGCACCAGACAACAACTGGTTGCTGTGGATGATGAGGCAGGATAGGATGTTCCACGTGCAGAGCCATGAAACACAGAAGTTTGGGATTTGTGACAAAAAGAGAAAATATCCAAATTTAGAAAAAACATGATTTCAGAGTTCACTCCTCCTGTTGTACCCAGCCAAGGGAAGCTCCCTTGCACATGAACAGAGATTCCAAACACAAGGAAACATTTCCCAACCCGTTTTCTCCACCACAGAGTTCTTGCCTGACCTTGTACAGTTGGGAATGATTCACAGGCACAGAACCCCAGAATGGTTTGGGTGGGAAGGAATCCTAAGGATCACCCAGTTCCAGCAAATGGGATGTGATGCACAGAGGGAAAATAACGTCCTGGTCCTCAATTCCCTGACATGATGCAGTGTAAAAAAGGGAATTGTGTGCTAGGAATTAAGAATGGAATATGGAATCAGGATGTCAATCCTGACGTGCTAAGTGCCACACACAGCACTGGGCACTGCTGCTCCTCCTCCTCATCCCACAGGGACACGCAGGAGAACTGGAAAAGGCCCTGAGGAGCTCAGGGATGATCAAAGACAGGAGCAGGTTTATCAGTAAGGGGAAGCAGGCAGCCCCAGCAGGGCCCGAGGCAGCAGAGCAGGAAAGGGCTGGCTCTTTTATCCCAGGATAAACGGGTATCAAACCAACTCCAGAGCAGCAGCTCAAAATAAGCATGAGCTAAGCCAGGGAAATCCCCCCAGGATGCTGTCCCTGTCACATGGGTCACACAGCCAGCAGATAACCCTGGGAACAGGGAGCCACGAGGCCCTGCTGAGCAAAGCCAGGATCCTGTGGCTCAGGAGCCCTGGGGCTCAGGAGCCCCTCGCAGCCACAGTGCCCAGCTCCCTGCTCCTGTCTGTGCACTCCTGGCCATGCTCTGCAGCCACAGGGAGGGCCAGAGCCTGCCCTGGCAAACATCCTTATGCAATGCATCCCACGTGATCCCTTTGGAATATTCTCCTCCTTTTTATCGATGCAGCCGCTCTACAAGTGGCTGGGGAATCACTTTCTCCTAAAAATACCAGAGACTGATGCAACAGCCCCTGCAGTTATAGCTGAGAGCTTCCCCACAAAGCCCAGCTGGGCAGTGCCAGCCTGCCCCTCTCCTGCTACAGCCCAGAGCCAGGCACAGACACCACGGGCTCCATCCATGGATCCTTTACTCCAGCCTGGAGCCTTGTGTAAACAGCCTGCCCAGCACAGACCTGCAAGGTTCTTCCCTTTCCACTACAGGCAGTATTTCTACTCCTGCTCTTTTCTGATCCTCTCTGCCAGACCAGGGTCAACATCTCAGCCTGAGCCTCTTGTTTGGAGTATAAAATAGGCAAAATGCTTTTGGATCATCTGCCTGGACTTGTGCAAAGTCTCGGGGTCCAACAGCAGAAGGTTGTGGAGCTGCTGGAGTGAGTCCAGCAGAGAGAGCTGGAGCCCCTCTGCTCTGCAGCCAGGCTGGGAGAGCTGGGAATGTTCCCCTGGAGAGGAGAAGGCTCCAGGGACAGCTCAGAGCCCCTGGCAGGGCCTGAAGGGGCTCCAGGAGAGCTGGAGAGGGACTGGGGACAAGGGATGGAGGGACAGGACACAGGGAATGGCTTCCACTGCCAGAGGGCAGGGCTGGGTGGGAGATTGGGAAGGGATTCCTGGCTGGGAGGGTGGAGAGGCCCTGGAAGAGAAGCAGCTGTGGCTGCCCAGTCTTTGGAAGTGTCCGAGGCCAGGCTGGACAGAGCTTGGAGCTGGGATAGGAGCTGGGACAGTGGGAGGTGTCCCTGCCACGGCAGGGATGGAACAAGATGGGCTCTGAGGTCCCACCCAACCCAAACCACGATTCCCTGGTTCTGTGTCCTTCATGAAATGCTCACTTGGCCAATCTGTGCCATTTCTGAGCTTCCCAGCACTGCCCACATCATGGACAAGGAGCCCAGGCCACCCTCGGTGCCACCACAGCCCGTGGGTGACACAAACTGCAGCGGAAGCCTTGGGCACAGCCCACAGGGCCAGCACTGGGCTGCCCCAAGGGACACAGCCCCCCTGCCTGCTCTGAAAGCTTCTCCCGAGAATGGTGAGGGACACAGAGCACAGCAGCCCCTCAGCACAGCCCAGGGGACAGCCAGGACACAGGGCTGGGGGCTCTGCCTCACAGCCCTCACTCACAACCAGCTCTCCTCAAATTATTCCCAGCAGGCATTTATCCAATCTGCCCTTAAGCAGAAATGTCTGCAGGTCCCAGGTGTCAGACAGGGTTTGGTACCAGGGTTTTTACCTGGGCCCCTCCCTGCCATTTCACCCCTTCTGTTCCCAGTGGGAACAGACAGCCCCAGCAGTGGCACTCGGAACCATGGAATTGCTGAGGCTGGAAAAGCCCTTGGAGTGCACAGAGTCCAACTGCTCCCACAGTGCTGCCAAGGACACCAGCACCAATCTCCTACCCAAACTTTCACCTCGCCCTTCCCACACCCACAGGAGGTCAGCAGGTTCCTTTAATTGGGGATTCCACCTCATCAATTATCCTCCTGCCTGCAGCTGGCTATTTCTGCTTGAATCCCAACCTCACCACTGCCTTCCTCATCACCAGCCCATTTCCAGGCCACCTTTAATTGCTCAAACCCCTTTGTCTCTCCTGAGTCCCACGTGCACCCTTCCCTGCATTGTGTCATTCACAGCTGGAGTATCCAGAGTCTGTTCTGCCACCCCAGGGATGAGTGAGACCCCAGGGCCCCTCTCAGTACACCCAGGCCCATTAACAAGGGGGTTACTGCTGCTCTGAATACATTTATTTAACCACAATCTCATCCATCACAGACTGGCACCTTCCTGGGCTTTGGGTTTAATTGCACCTACTCAAGACTCTATCTGGATAAAAATCAAGGATTAGAGGATTCATGACCACAGCTGCTTTTCTGCAGCCAGAAACAGCCCTGGTTTTATTTTATCCCAGAAAGAGCAAAGTCACCCTGCCAAGGAGTAGCTGTGGCAAGGCAGCACCAGCCATTCTGCCCTGCTGTACCTTGCCAGATGCTTTTCAACCCTTTCCCACTTGCTGCAGGATTTTGGGATGACTGCTACTCCCCATTCTCTTTGTCCCACTCTTTCACCCACACCAACTCTCGCTCTCCTCCAGGCTTTAAAAACAACACTGACTTTCCACGTCTCAAAAGACGCCTCCTGAAGCTTTTCAGGTCTTTTTTAGCCTGTGCTTTGAGCACACAGCCAGAAATACCTCCCTGCAATGACAGCTTGCAAAGCTGCTCTTCCTTTTCCTAGCCTGGCACCACCACCAGTTGCTCACCAGGAGTCAAAAGGTGCTGAACACTCCAGTTTTGGGGATGCCATACACTGAGTTTTCCTCTCTGTTCTTTCCTTTACCACCTCCCTGCATGAGGACATTCCCAGAATAACTGTGAGTCCCTTGATGCCCTCTGACAGCCAGGTTTGATTTTTATCTTAATCCTCCCTTTGAGGCCCTGCTGCTCTTGGAATGAGGCAGGAAACACCTCTGGGTTTGAATAAGCCTCACTGCAGGAATGCTGAAATCAAGGACAGATCAGCACCTGAACTGCCCAGCTCCAGCTCTGCTTTTGCCAGGCAAAGTTCACCTGGGAAGCACTGGAGCCATGCACCTTCCCAACACACCCAGGGGAGAGCCACCCTCCTCCTCAGTTATCTTTCACCTCAGCAAACCAGGATCTGAACTGAGCACAACCTTTCCCTGTTTCCCTCTCTGGGGCTGGGGCTCCTCTCCCTGCAGAGAGGACACATTTCCTGCCACAGAGCTCTCCTGCAGAGCAGAAATCAGCAGCAGTGGTTAACAATCAATATTAGGAAATAAAACCCAAACCAACCCGTTTCATGTAGGCAAACACATTCTGTCTGTATGGTTTGGTGTTTATTTCTGAAACAGACAAAATTCAAATTTATGTCTGAATACCTGAACTGCACCTTCTCTGTAACTCTTCTCTAAGAAATGTGCCAGGACAGATGTTTCCATGCTTCCCTCCACAGCTGGACAGGGCAGGGACAGTTAAAGAGGACAGAAACACCTTCAGGAGTGCCCAGGATGGGCAAACATTGCCTGTGGAAAGGAATTGTAGCTCCTTTCCCAGCCCACTCCAGCCCTGCTTGTGCCAGGAGCAGAGAGCAGCCTCCCAAAACCCATCCCAGGTAAACCACATCCACATAAACCCTCCGAGCAGAATTCTGCATTTTCCAAACCCATAGCTAATGGGGTCCATTTGCCTCCTGGAGGAAAATCCCTCCCAAAAGCCCTCAGAAATATCTTCTGAGTACCATCCAACCCCCCTGCAGCAAAGTCCAGCTATGAGTGGCAGGAGTTTCCTGACTTACTGTAATTAGAGCTCTGCCAAACGAAGTTTATCCGTTAAGCACTATCATTTCCCTGAAAAATGCCTCGTGGAAACATAAACCAAGAGTCTCCCCATTTCAGAGGGAAGAGGGGGGGTAGCACCACTTGGGTTCCTGTTAAGTGAAGGGTTCCCAAAACTCGTGGATTTGGCAGGAAACCAGAAGTGTGCCCATGGTTCTGTAGGGAACACGTTCCCTGTTCCACACAGACCCAGCCAGAGCTTCAGAGCTGCTCCCACCCTGGACTCTGGAACTCTGGCTGCCAGTCATGGAATTACCAGGGAGGATGTGAAGGATGACAAAAGGGAGGCAAACCCCACAATTCTGACCACTTATCCGTGAAATAAAAAGCAGAAATTTACACAAAACCCTCAGCATGCGTTCCCCTGCAGGGCTCCCTCAGAGATGACCCCCAAAGCTTTGATCAGGACAATTTCCATGGCTCAGAAGTCTGCACTCCCAGACCTTTGGGGCTCGTGGAGAGGCCCAGAGGGACACAGCAGCTGTAAGGTGACACACCTGCCTGGGATTGGTTTTCCACAGGTTCTGGGTCACAGCAGGAACACCAGGCAAGGCTGAACATAGCAGCCCCGAGCAGCAGCCTTGGGCATCTCCAGCATGGCACCAAACTAAACATTTTCCTTTCTAATCATCACCAGTTAGGGAGCCAGGCTCAGGAAATCACTGCACTCTTTCTTCCAGACGGAGAAACGATCCCAAAATTCCTCTGTGAGGCAGCAAGTCCCAAAGTCTGACTCGGACATTGTCCTTTGTAAACAAACCAACTATTATTCCTTTATCACAATGCTCCATACAAGATTAATTCAGATTTAGGAACTGCAATCCTCCCTCCCTGCTGCCCACCATGCTCTCACTCCAGCTGAAATCACTCTTTTCCTGGGAGGAGAACTTTACTTTTTCCCACTTATGCCAAAAAGCCACGGCTGTTCTGAGCCACTGGGGCTGGTTTTTCACCTGAGGACAGGAGTGAAAAGATTCCCTCATTCCCTGTTCCTCCCTGCTGTGGGAACCTTGGATTGAGCAGTAACATTCCCAGACCCAGAAACAGCAGGGGCACCACCACGGAACTGCTCAGTGCTCCTTGAGCCTTTCTTTAATGCACTGCTCAAGGGGGAGAAAGGGATTCAGGGCAATTATAATCACAGACAGAGAGCCAAGGAATGCCTGGGGAGCTGCTTCCACACTTCCTCCCAGTCTCAGCAGCCCCCAGGGCCCCCAGCACAGGGGACTGTGCCCCCACCCCCAGCCAGAGCTCCCCAAAGTCTCCTGCAGCTGGAAAAGGATTCCCAGCACTCGGGATCTGCTACTGTTCCTCACCTACTGCACTCCACTACAGGCAGGTAATGCTATTTTTGCACCTTGAGCTGTACCTGTTCTACTTTCAAAATTCTCATCAGACAGGAGAAAAAAAATGAGGTTTTGCTGCATGATGATCCAAACTCTGACGCCAGACAGGCCCAGCAAGCCCCTGACTGAAAACAGTGTTGAGTAACTCAGTGGGAGCCTGACTAATTCTTTCATTCATCATAGGATTCTGACGCTTAAAATACTATTTTAACACTCCTGAGACTAACCCTGATTGTCTTGGCTCTTTTGGGATGTTGTATTTGAATCATGATTGGAAAAATAAACCATGCCAAGCTGTACCTGGAAACACGGAGCTGTGTCACAGGTTCGGGGAACATCCCGGGGTGTTTTCCTCTCTCCCAATCCCAACCAGCTAATCTCCTTTCTGCATTACACAACAGCTCGTGTAATCCCAAATTTACCACCCTAGTCCTGCCCTCGCAGCTCTGGTTTCACAGAGAGGGAGCTCACGCCTCATCTCTGCCCCTTGAATGAAAAGAAACTTGGTTTGCCTTTCAACAACCCGGAAAAACACGTGGATGCTGCATTCAGGAAATTCTGGCACTAAGGCCAAAATCTTTCCGGAGCCCTTTCCGCGGGATTCTCCCAAACACAACCCCAGGACTGCCTCAGCATTCCAAACGCTCCTTGCTCGTTTTATTAAAGATAATGCAAAGATGTTCATTCTGACTCACACGAGGAAATTCTGACCAAATCCCAAAGTTTAGCATGATTCGAGGGCAAGATAACTGCTGAGAGCAGAGCCAGGTCCCCAGGGAACCAGAGCAGCAAATCCATCTGGTCCTGAAGTGCTCGGTGACCCCGTACCAAACCTCACGGAGTGTTTCCTTCCCCTGTCCCGTCGTTCCCTTCCCATATTCCATCATTTTAATCCTTTCCCATAAAACGTTTTCTCCTGATCCTGCAGCAGAGGTGAACAACCCCTTCTCTCCTCTCTCCCTCTTCACTCTGCCCCAAAACTTTCTCCGTCTCTGTCGATTCCTAAATACCGACCAGATTCCAAAGACAGGTGATTATCCCGAGGGCAGAGACTTCCTGCGCCAAGTCCCCAGAGAGCCACGGCAGAAAATCTCTATGGCACCAACAACCCGCACGGAATAAAATGCCCCCCATTCCCATCATTCCCTTGCCGTGCTCCTTACAAATTCTATCCCAAATAGGAGGGGGGGCCGTGGGGGCAGGAGGCGCGCGGGGGGGCGCCTGAGGGGAAGGCGCGCGCCCCCGGACCCGCCGTGAGGGGACCTGAGGCACGGAAGGGGTGCTGAGCGGTGATTTCCGTCCCCACGGCGCTGCCCACGCCCGCCCCGGTCCCTTCTCACCTCACCGGGAAGCGGCTCCTTCTTCACCTCCGCCCTTTGACCCGGCCGCGGCTCTCGTGCTTCGTCGTT
>WEIU01024762.1:93630-118530 GCA_013389925.1 Aegithalos caudatus
CTTAGACCCCAATGGTGTTCATTTGCATGACCACGCCCACATACCGGTAATAGTCCTGTGCGTTTTGCATAACCACGCCCTTACCCGCACCCACTTATCTCGCTTTGCCGCGCCCCCTGCCCCTCAGGCCACGCCCCCGGAAGCGGCGCGGAGGCGGCGGGAACACGTGGAGGGGCAAGGGTGCACCGGGAGCGGCCCTGGAGCGGACAGGGCACGGCAGCAGAACCGGGGGCACAGCGGAGCCGGCCCACGCACCCGGGCATGGCCGAAATGTGCGGAAGGCGCAGGGAGTCCTGAGGATCCCAGGAGGAGTTGATGGCGGGGATGGGGCATAAGGAGCCCCGGAGCATCCCGGGGTACATAGGGAAGGGAGGACCTTGCACCGGGAGCCGTGGCTCGGTGCAGGGGACAGAGGTGACTCTGATTCCCGGGAACAGAAGTGGGTCGGGCACTGGGCACACGCCATGGGAAGGGGCAAGCGGTACCCAAAGGCCGAGGGATCTTTCCTTCCCCCCAGCAATGCCCCTGCTCTCCTGCCAGCACGGTGCTGGCACGTGGTGGGATGCTGCAAACATTCCCTGCTCCTTCATCTGCAGGGGCTGAGCACCCCCAGAACGGCCTTTCCAGGGCCCTTCTTGCAGCTGCCAGGCTCTGACGCTTACCAACGGTCCCCGCTGCCTGTGCCCCTCTCCAGTGTAACACATCCCGGTCTGCCGGGACCCTGCACCCCTGTGGCACCCACCAGCCCCAGCCTTGGGACCTCCCCTGCTTGCAGCTGGTGGAGCGCTGAGCCCTCGGGCCAAGTCCCACCCAATCTCCCCGCATTGCCCAAGGGCTGGCACACAAACACGGCGTGGCAGCGGCCCTGAGCACGCAGCTGGCGGCTGACCCCGGGCAAGGCCATCCTGTCCTGACACCGATGGCACATTCCTGCCATGCCCTGCCCGGCTGTCGGCTCCATCATGGCCTTGGTGGCCTTGGCTCAGCACAGCTGCCCCGTGGTGTCCCGATGGCCAAGGCCAGGGCTGGACACTGGGCTGGGGTGCTGGGAACGCTGGACTGGGTTCTCCCTGTGGCTCAGGAGCCCACACAGGTTCCCCCACAGACCCTGTCCAGGCTCACAGTGCAGGCAGAGCAGCTCATCCCGAAGGGCTCGGATCCCAGGGAACAGCCCCTGCATGGGGGGTCAGGCCAAGACTCCTCAGCCCATTTCTTGGATACAGGCACGGGTTAAAGGCAGAAAGAACCAGGCAAAAAACAGCAGTGATGTCACACAGTGATGATGTCATAGTGATGATGTCACACAATGGCCCTGCTGGTTTCAAAAGACTGAGGCAGAGCCTGGGAGCCAGGCTTTGGGATCTCTCCATGGATAATCACACAGATATTACTCCAATTATGCACCTTCCTAGGCCCATCACAGCTGCAGTGCCAGCAGCTACCACTCCTCTCATGGTCCCTCTGCAGACTGTGACAGTGCATTGGCCCCAGGGCACTGCCACCACACTGGGCACTGACACTTGCACTGCAGAGCACAGAGACCCAGGTGACAGCAGGGACCAGTGATCCCATAGCACACACGTGGCCTGACTGCCCTCCCTCCTTGTGGCTTCGGCACAATCCCTGCAGCCTGCCTGGCTTCCCTGGGCTGCCACCGCTCAGCAGCCACAGCCTCAGCATGCCACAGCTCCCAAAGCTCTATGGCAAGGGGCACATTCCCAAACCAGCATGGGATGGGCCTCAGGCTACGTGGAAAATCAGGAATGTGTCCCACTGCCAGAGCTGCTATCCCAGCTCTGGAGCTGCAAGGACCTGGCAGGCTGCTCTGGACTCTCACAAGTGTGTGGGATCTTTTATCTCCCAGGATGAATGGGATATCCCAGCAGAAACATCTACCAGGAGACCTCCAGGCTGAGCTCTGCTCCCAGGACTGCCCTTGAGGCCATGGGCCCTCTCCTCATCCCTGCCCAGGAGCAGGTGGGGAGCAGTTCCCATCCAGAGATCTGCGGTTACTCAATCACAGTACCCTTATCTCACTAAAATTATGGATAATTATTAAAAAAAAAAAGCTTCAGCATGGGCAGGTCATGTAACTGCTAGTCAGGGATTGGGATGAGGAAGCAGTGGCTGAGACAGGCTCACAGAGGGGTTTATCCAACCACAAATCCCAAGAGGAGCCTGGGAGGCACAGGGAATACACAGCAGTGCCCAGGTCCCAGCACAGCCAAGCCAGGGGCTGTACAGGGAGCTGTGGATTTACCAACAGCATGGGAACTGGGAGCCGGGCAAATCTCTGCCAGAAGGATTGCACCAGGCTCCCAGACCATCCCTGCTCCACCCGCTGTGTCATCCCCTGCCGTGCCAGCTCCCTCCTGCAGGGCCTGGCGCTGCCACGCTGTGCCCAGCACGGCAGAAAAGGTGAGGCACACCCAGCCTGCAGGGCACCCCCTGCCTGTAGTTACATGCTCTAAGGGCCATCCTTGCAGGTTCTTGCTCCCTTTCTTGGCCTGAGTGCGTTGGGAATGCGGTGGGAGGACAAAGGGATGCAGCAGGCTCCAGGCAGGCTGATCCCACCTTGGCACCGCTCCCAGGCGTGTCTGAGCTCTCCTCCCGGGTCGGTGCTGCTCCTGAGAGGTGCTGCTGGTGCTTTTGCAGGGGCAGGGACTGACATTCCCAGGCACTGTCCCAGTGTCACAGGACTGCAGATGACAGTCCCCGTGCAAAAAAGGTGACGTTCCTGTCCTGGATCTTGTACTGGTAGATCTGCACCAGATCCTGCTCCGCCGCCTGCCGCAAGGACAATCTCTTGATGATCTTAATCTGCAAAAGGAAAGGAACAGGAAAATTGTCACTGTCCCTCTGGCTGCCCAGAGCATCCATGCCCCCCGTGCCTCTGCCTGGCCTGCAGAGAAAGGGGGTCACTGATAAATAAAGCAGCAGCAGCTGCCTGTCCCTGTGCCACCAGGGATCACACAAGCAGCAGCACCCTCCCAGCCCTGCAGAGATCACCACAGGCCAGGCTCAGATCCACCCTTTGGGGAAACTTCCCAGCAGAGTTTTTCCCTCACCCTGGGGTGCAGGTGCTGTATAAACCCTGGAAAGCTCCCAGAGGTGGGGAGTTGCAAGTGGCAGGATATCCCTGAACATCCCTGCACAAGCAGAGTGACAGCTGGGTGCTCCAGCAGACCCTGGTGCCCACGGGACTACTCCTTAACCACACTGCAGCCTGGGCTGTCTCAGAAGCCTGCAGTGTGGGAGGTGACAGGGACATGTGCCACCCCAGTTGTGCAGGCCCTGCTGTGCCTCACCTGTCCATGAACATCCTTGCAGAAGCCGGTGGCCAGCCCCTCTGCCCACAGGATGAGGTCGCTGTGGTGGCACAGGGAGTTCACAACCAGCTCATTCTCCTCATCCTCTGAATCCTCATTGCTGTGCACCAGCACCACGATGTTCCCCTGCAATGGAGCAGCAGGCAGGGATGAGCCCCTGGCTGGGCTAATCCCTTAGGGGAAGGACAAGGGGGTGGCAACAGGAGCTTTCACAAACACCCCATCCAAGCTCCAGCTTGGTCTGAATCCCACTGGGAAAGTAACCAGCAGCTGCTAATGGAGAGGCTGGACATGCCCCAGCCATGAAACCCCCATAGCCAGGCTGAGCCCCAGTGTAGGCAGCAGGGAAGGGGGGGATTCTGCCCCTCTGCCCCACCCAGGGCAGACCCCCCTGCAGAGCTGCCCCCAGCTCTGGGGCCCAAATCAGAGGGACATATGTGATCTTTATGTTCCCTTCCCACACAGACCACCCTGTGATAGATAAACACTGATGAGCTCACAGTACTTTGTGTACACACACACAAATGAATGTAACGTGCAATCTAAAAATACCTCCAGCCTTTGGAAGGAGCCAGTGGCTGAACCAGTCTGTCAGGCTGGGCACAGGGCACCCACTGCATTCAGAGCAGGTAAATACAGAGGTGGCCAAAGGGCTGCAGCAGCGCTCACACCCTCACAGCTCTGACAGGGAGCAAACACCTCCCCAACACACTGACTCTATTAACATCCACCTCTAGAGACTCTGCCTCAGCCCATGCAAGTCACCAGTGACTTAAAATAACACGAATTCCCAATCAATTAAAATGTACTTTAAAGCTTCAGAACACCTCAGACAGAAATAGCAAGTGCTAGCGTGGTTGATCATCTTTTTTAGCTCTCTGGAGGTAAATATTCTCTGCAAGCAGATCATCCCCTGTCAGCACGAGCTGTGCTGTGTGAAGCACAGGGTGACAACACCAACACCATGGGCTGATTCCTCGCTCCTGCAGCGAAGTGCCCAGGGAGGGGACGCTGCCTGTGATGGCAGTTTGGATGTGACTGTGAGCACTCCTGGCTGTGGTGCTCTCAGGAATCCCCACATCACTCTGTAAATCATCACCCCACCTTGGGGACCAGCCACACTGGAGGGTGGTGGGAGCAGGGACTGGGGTGCCCCCCCAGGGACCCTTCATTTCTGTCCCCTGTGAGACTCACCAGCCCCTCCCATGAACCATTTCCACTCCTGCCCTCCCACTCAGCATCTCTGGAGAGCCAGGAGCTCCAAAAAACACTATTTTACACCTCAAATCCCTGCTCATACATCAGAGACACACAGAACCCTTCTCTGGGCAGCATCTCCAGGAATCCAGCTAACGGGAGCCTGCACAGGTATTCAGGGACCCACACAACTCCCACAGGTGGCCCCAGAGCAATGACCTAAACTCCTCGGACAGCCACAGCCTTTCACAAAGCTCATCGTGGTCAGCTGGAGAGAGACAAGGCAGCCATGCTTTGCCCTGGAGGCTCTGTGCCCGGGCAGAGCCCAGGAGGAGTAGTACCTTCAGCTGGCAGCACACGGACACACGGCAGTAGTGGATGAAGTCCAGCACGGCCACCGGAGCAGCCCCCAGGCTCAGCAGGACACTGAGGTCATCCAGCAGCAGCACGGGGCCCTTCCAGGAATCTCCATCACCAGGAGCCAGGGACGCCTGCACGAAGTCAAACAAGGCCCGGAGATCACAGGAGCTCCCGCTGGAAAACATGAAGGAGGTGTCAGGGGAGCACAGCCTGCCCCACCCTGCTGTCCCCACTGCCCTTCAGCCCCTTTACACCTGTGTGTGGTAAACCCTGCTCCAGGGATCATGGAATGGTTTGGGTGGGAACTCAGAGCCCACCCAGTGCCAGCTCTCTGCCATGGGTAGGGACACCTGTCCACCCCGGCCTCGGGCACTGCTGGGGAAGTGTTTGGCCTTTGCTGAGCTTCCCAGGCAACATGGAGAAAATGATGTGAGAATAAACCCAAAAGCCAGCATGGATAAAGCAGCGCTGTTCTCTTGGATAAGAATAAAACTTAAAATAATGAAAGAGGGGAATAGAACCATTTGGCTGGGGTTTCATTTGACACAAACCTGTGGAGTGCTGAACTAAATGTTTTTCTAGACCTGTGACATGCTTGACAATGAGGATGAGGACAGAAGCTCCCCTTGAATTCCAGAAAGGGGTTCAGGATCCCTCCATGAGCAGCAGTGAGGGACAGGCCAGGACACTTAGGGGGATCTGCACAGTGCTGACATTTCGCTTCCCTTGGTGTCCAGCTGAGTCCTGGCCTTGGAGGGGAGGGCAAAGGGCAGTGGGAGCCAGTCCTGGACCTTGGGTGGTGCTCTTGGTGGAACACTCCATGCTCAGGCTCACCTCAGGAACTGCAGAGGATTGGGCTCTCCTGGCTGCTCCCCCTCCCCAAACAGGAGGTCAAGGCAGGACTTGAGGCCCTCCAGGAAGACAAGCTGTCCCCGCTCCTTGGCAGCTGCCAGACTGACTCCCTAGAGAGGAAAACATCAGGTTTCAGAGTGAACTTATGGAAAATGGTGCACACCAAACCATGAGAGTCAACAGCCAAGTTCTCATTCTTGTTTGAATCAAATCTTATCTAAATGTGCTGATAAAGTCAATGCTTCAGGGATGAAATGGGCACTTCTGTTACAGTCACTGGTGGCACATTTGCTCTTCTGTACTTTGCCACAAGATAACAAAACCACACTGTGATTTGGGGGCTCAAATGTCCTGGAATTCCTTCTTGGAAGCCAGCTTGGTGTGCTGAGGCAGGGAGAGAATGGCCCACGCTTCTCCAAGGGCCTGCTGAGAGCAATTCCTTCCTGTCCCTCCCTAGATGGTGGAAGCTTTTGTTTCTCCCTATCTCCAGATGATGGCTGGGGCAGTGAGGGCTCCTGGCACAGCCCAAATCCAGAGAGCACCATGGGCCTGGCATCCCAAAACTGCACAACACCTGGGAGAGAGCAGCCAGGCCTCCCTCGGAAAGCAGCCCAGACTCCACCTGCAGGAGCAAGGACCACAACAAACGCCTGGGGCTGCAACTCAGCCTCACAGCCCTGCCTGCTGAGGCCAATGAGAGCCATGTGCTGGGAATGTCCAGCTCCAACAGAGACATCCCACAGGTGCTGCAGGTGTGAAGACTCCAGCTGGAGATCACAGAATTCTGGAAAGGTTTAGGTTGGAGGGACGTTTAAAGTTCATCCAGTTCCATCCCTCTGCAAGGATTGGTTGCTCCAAGCCCTGTCAAGGGCTGAAGGAGCTGGGGGGGGGCTCAGCCTGGACAAGAGGAGCTCAGAGGAGAGCTTCTCACTCTGCACAGTTTATTCTCAGAAAGGGTGGTCAGGCATTGGAAGGGGCTGCCCAGGGCAGTGGAGGAGCCATCATCCCTGGGGGATTTAAAAGCCTTGTGAATGTAGCACTTGGGATAGTGGTGGCCTTGGCAGTGCTGGGGGACAGGTGGACACAGTGAACCTTGAGGCCTTCTGCAACCTCAATGGTTCCATGGTCATGTGCAGTACAATTATTTCCTGGAGGATTGGACTAAGTGACCTTTTCAGGTGCCTTCCAACCCAAACTATTCCCTGACTGTCTTCCCGGGCTCGATTTTGCAGCACTATCACTTTGTAACATGGCTATTAAGAATAACCTGAGGCCTGACTGAACTCCCATCTGCTGGCATCTGTTCCCTGCTTTCAGTGGAAGCTGCTTGGACTCCCAACCCTGTGAATCCTACCTGCCACCCGAGAAGAATGCTTCCTCTGTTTTCCTTCTACTCAGCTGTGAGGAACGTATGCCTGAATGCTCACTCCCTCTCCAAACTCCCCCTCCCTGGGGACCTCAAAATAGATTTTTTTTGGGCACTGCCCCTCAGTAACAGCTTCAGAAATAGCAGCATTATTGGGCAATTCTGAGCACACACGATGGAAAACTTCCTAGCCAAGGACAGAAACACCTTTACATGGCAGGTGAAGAGCAGGGAGCAGCCAGCAAATAAATACCTGCCACACCAAAAAGAAGGGCTGGGCTGCACAGCAGCCTCACAAACCTCATTCCCTCAGGGATTCCTGCACTCCATAGGGCTGGGGACCTGCTGAAATGCTGGGACTAAATTCACTATTAATATCAGTAATTCAGCAACTGATTTTACCTTGGCTTCAGCCATTTCTTCTCACACACACAAATGCTCTGGATGTCAGATTTGCAAGAAAAGTGTCACTTCTTCAGAAGGGAACTCAGTGCTGTGACACCAGGGCCTGCCTGGGTGACAGAGAAGGGCCACAGCAGCCAGGGACAGGGTGCTTGTGTGTCAGAGCAAGAACTGAGCCTCCTCAGTGCCATGGCAAAGACCCAGCAAGCCCAGCCTCCTTTTCCAACAGGGGAGCAGGGCCCAAAGAGACCCAAACTCACCCACTGCAGTCACCTGCCAAACCTCTGCCTGTCTCCCTGCTGGCAGCCCACCCAGCGTGACCCTTGGAAGCATCGGTTTGAAACAGTGGGAGAAGTGCTCAGAATGGCCAGTGGCACCTTCCTGAGTGCACAGACAGCACTGATGTCCCCACAGCACAGCCAGGGCACTGCCCAGCACCCAAAGAGCCTGGAGGCTTTCCCTCAGTGCCAGCATCCCGATCCATTACCCAGCAGCACAGGGACATTATCTCTGGCATTATCATCGACCCATCCCAGGAGTGCTCCTGCAGCAGCAGCGCAGCTGCTCCTGTCCCTCTGGGGAGCTGCAGGAGCGTGGTGCCGCCGGCTGCCAACAGTGACAGCCCCTCAGAGCAGAGCTGCTGCTCACTGCCAGTCATTCCATATGGAAAAGCAGAATATTTAAGGGACAGAAGCAGCAATGGAGAGTGCAAAGCAGGGGGAATGAGCTCCATCAGCAAACACAGCTGTGGGACAAAGTGTGGCCATGAATGATCAGGCCAGGCCATGTCCTCCAGGCTGTGAGTTTGAAGCAGGGGACATCAAATGGGCTCCAAATGGGGACAAATCTGGTTTCCCTGTAAAACAAAACAAACTTTGTACAAGTGAGGGTGGGAACACCAACCTGGCAGGGTGCCTGGTGCTGTTTGTCCTGATATAGCCCTGCATGTTCTCTGCAAGGTCAGGGCCAATAACTCTGATGGTGTTATTGCATTTAGCCAGAACATAAGGAGTGGTTTGGGATGGTAACACCTGGCACACTGGGAAAGCAGCAAGTCCCCAGAAGCATCACTCCAGCTGTGTATAAATATTCACTTTATCACCACACAGCAGTGGTGTCACTGTACAATCCCACTGTACAAACCCTGGCTCCAGGAGCCTCCTCCTGGGCCTGGGACTACCCTGCTCCCAACAGTAACTGGGGCATTGCTCAGTCCTGAAGCTCCTCCAAGTGCAGGCTTTCCTAAGGGCATAATCACAGTCACTGAACCACTGAGGTTGGAAAAGTCCTCTGAGCCCATCCAGCCCAGCCATTTCCCCAGCACTGCCCAAGGCCACCACCAATCCACGTCCCCAAGTGTCACATCTACAGGGTTTTTAAATCCCTCCAGGGATGGGGACTCCACCACTGCCCTGGGCAGCTGGGCCAGGGCTGGAGAGCCTTTTTGGGGAGGAATTTTCCCAGTGTCCACCCTGAGCCTCCCCTGGCCCAGCCTGAGGCCATTCCCTCTCCTCCCGTCCCTGTTCCCTGGGAGCAGAGCCCGACTCCCCCGGCTGTCCCCTCCTGTCAGGAGTTGTGCAGAGCCACAAGGTCCCTCCTGAGCCTCCTCTTCTCCAGGCTCAGCCCTTTCCCATCTCCCTCAGCCCCTCCTGGGGCTCCAGCCCCTTTCCTAGCTCTGTTCCCTTCCCTGGACATGCTCTGCCCTGTACCTGGGGACCTCAAAACTGCCCCCAGGACTGGAGGTGCCTCAGCAGTGCCAGCACAGGGCACAGGCACTACCCTGGGTCTGTGCCACACCATTACTGGTGTCCAGTAAAGATCTACAGCAGCAAGTTCTTAAGCAAATTTAGGAGTGAAACTACCTGCCAAGAACCACCTTTTCTGAGCCTGATGTCTTCATCTGTGCAAAGGAGGATTAAAGCACAGAGATGTGATGGAAACGTGGATATAAATAACTGATGTGACCTCCAGCTCCTCAGAGCTTGGGAGGAATTCACAGCAAGGACCACAGGGGCACCTACAAGCTGAAACTGCACCGCAGGAGTGACTCAGAGCTGAAAGCAGCTCGGGGCTGCTCTGAGCTCCCATTATCACCTCCTTTGTGGCAGCCACCTTTTGTTCAAGTATCAGACAGCAAATCGCTCCATTTGCATCACACGTGCCTGCAGCTAATCCTCCTGTTCTCTCTCTCTCCTCAGCCTGGCAGGCAGGGAGATGTCAGCAGCTCATCGAGTGTACACCGGGAAATCTCTGCATTGGGAAACACTGACTGCAGGAGTGGGCTCGGATCCCGTGTTTAACTGCTGGATCTCCTCCCCACAGGGGCTGCTGTGCCCCATTTCCTGCCCCACTCAGCAATCCCTCCCTCCTCTCTGCACCACAAAGGCCAGGACAGCTCTGTGCTCCTGGGAGTGGTTTGCTCTGCAGGGGAATCCCACCCTGAGTATTCCCCTGTGAGTTACAGCTCCCTGGGGGAACACCGTGTTTACTCAGCCCCTGCATGCACCCCGGGCCACTGATCTCCTTCCAGAAGGTAAAAACCGAGCAGTAAATAAAACACAGTTGTTTAGCAGCACCACGTTCACAGTGGGGAATACATTCCTCAACACCTGGGAGTCTTTCTGAGCAGCAGTGCTGCTGGATTCACAGCAGAA
The DNA here is from genome assembly GCA_013389925.1 of Aegithalos caudatus. Lineage (NCBI taxonomy): Eukaryota > Metazoa > Chordata > Aves > Passeriformes > Aegithalidae > Aegithalos > Aegithalos caudatus. Next base: position 103,791 of record WEIU01024762.1, read on the forward strand.
CCACAGGAGGGAGGACCAGTGCAAGCCCTCATCCCTTCAGCCCTGGAAGGTCACCAGGACTTCCCACCTGGAGCATTTCACCTTGGAGTGTTGTACAAAGAGCTGAGGGAAGCAGTTTGGAGCTCAGACAATTTGCTGACACGCAGAATTGCCCTGCCTGCTTTGTCTCTCTGTTTCCACATTTCAGAGTACACATAATCCTTGCCCAACTTGCCATGGAAGGAAATCTCTAGGAACTTATCTGTGGCTGCTTACAGAGCTCAAAGGCATGGCTCAGCCCAGAGGCCAAACGAGGCACACAGCCTCCATCCAACAGGAACCAGGAGACAAAGTCACCTCAGGAGCTCCTGCAGGTGTGCAGGGATCCTGGGAACACTGACACCACAGCGTTTTCCTCTCCAGGGGATTAGGGAACCCCCACCTACCAGTCTGGGCCTGTCTGGGGAATGCTGATCCCCAGAAAACACTTCTAAGCGCAAGGCAGCAGCTGTCCAGCTTGTGGCAGGGCACAGCCCTGGGGCACCTCACAGCCAGGGCTCTCCCCAAGTGCTCTTTATCCCCCAGCACAGGAGCACCAACCCTGACTGTCCCCAGCAACACCTGGAAACGTTTGCTCACACACAATTCCTGCTCCCCACTGCCATTCCCTCCCACCCAACAGAAACTTCCTGGCCCCATAATGACAGAGCTATGCCAAGAGACTCACCAGTTTCTGCGCCACGATGCTGTAGTGGCTGAAGGACTGCAGCAGGGCCACAAAGCAAACCTTGCAGCCAGCTGGGGAGGGACAAAAGCACACATTAGCAGTTCCACTTTGCAGCTGACATTATCAAAGCTCATAAATCACAGCAGCCAGGCCACAGATCTGTCTGGAAGGACCTTGAAGTGATGCAGGTCTAGACAGAACTTCCTTTGCTTTCAATTCTCACCCTTCTAGAGGACATCAGCATTAGGGAAAATATAGGTTTTAAAAGAGAGGGAAAGAAGGAAGTTGACTTTACAAAGTGTAAGGCCTGTGTTTCTGCCTTGTGCCAGGCCAGCCTGGAACCCCCTGGCCCTGTTTGCTGGTGTTGCAGCAAAGAGGCCAAGGGCTGGCCATGACACTGAACTACTGAAACCACAGACATGCCAAAAATTCCCACTTTGGCTCTCCCAGGGCAAGCAACCTTGACTGGAAAAACACACAGAACAGGGAATTGTGACAGACACCTAAATAATATGTGATTTTGGAACACAGTTTGGGTATGTACATCATCAGTGTTTGTGGGACATGGATTTCACGTAAAACAAGTCAGTGGCGCCAGATGAACCCTCAGATCTCCCCAAGGTTTTGGGCACCAAGTGGACAACATGGGAGTGCAGCAAACAGGGAATAACTGCACCAGTGCTGTGCTGGAGAGGGGCAGGAGCAAACAGGGAATAACTGCACCAGTGCTGTGCTGGGAGTGCAGCAAACAGGGAATAACTGCACCAGTGCTGTGCTGGGAGTGCAGCAAACAGGGAATAACTGCACCAGTGCTGTGCTGGGAGTGCAGCAAACAGGGAATAACTGCACCAGTGCTGTGCTGGGAGTGCAGCAAACAGGGAATAACTGCACCAGTGCTGTGCTGGAGAGGGGCAGGTGACAGCAGCACAGAGACATGGTGACACTCCCAGGGCTGCCCACCCAGCAGGGAGGAAGGGAAGGCTGTTCCCAGGCAGCACTTCCAGGGACAGACCCAGCAGAGCCCAGGCAGTGTCTGCCAGGTCTCTGAACCATTCCTGCTCTGACCAACCCCCTTTCCATGGGATTTCCTTCAGTTTCCCTCTGTTCCATGAAGTAAAGAACATTTCAAGCAGGGTAAAGGCCCAGTTGAGGCCGTGGCAGTTCTGGGGGCAGGATGTCCCCATGCCCTGCCCAGCACTCTGAGCTCCCTTTCAGGCCTGACAGAACCAGAGTTGCTGGGCTGGTGGCTGTGCCAGCAGAAAGCTGGAGGAGCCCCTGAGTGCAGCACTGCAGGGACCGGGAGGTTACTCACAGGGGAAACTGCTCCCAGAAAAGTCAAGAGACACTTGCCAGGCTCTGTTTGTTTCTTGACTCACTCTGAGCTTATCTGTTGTTAATTGATCCTGATATGTGTAATTACATCATAAAAACGGAGGCAGTGAGGGAATTGCAGTGAACGCCTCCTTGTCAGAACCTGTGTTTTACAACCCTTGCCACAAGCCGTGATGAAACATGGCACAGAATTATGGGATGTACCCAAGGATACAGGGGAGGCCCAAGAACAAGTCAGGACTGGGATCCATAAATCATAACCCCAACGCTTTGTGTTTATCCAAGGATGCCCCCCACTCACGGAGCGACCCTGAGGGGCTCCGAGGTGTCCGTGGCCCCGAGTGCTGCTGCTCACCCACCTCGGAGGTAGAAGGAGAGGAAGTGGTGCACCAGGAAGCTGCCATCTGTGCGGCTGTCCCGCAGCAGCGTGAACTGACCCTGCAAAAGAGGCAGAAAAATAACAGCGTAAGGTGAGGCCACAAACTGCTCCTGGTAGGCAAGATGTGGGCTCAAGCTGCAGGAACTCTGCAGGTACTGCTCACTCAGAGGAAGAAGTGGACAAGCAGAGCTCCAGCTGCCTGTTTACAAAGGGAAGGCAACACTTCCCCTGAGCACAGCCCACAGGGAGGCACCTGAACCACAGCATGGCTGAGGCTGGAAAAGCCCTCAGAGCCCATCAAGTCCAACCATTAACCCAGCAGTGCCAAGCTCAGCACTGAACCATGTGCACATGTGCCCAGCACTGCCACAGGTCCATCAGCTACAAACCCTTGTGCTCAGCTGTGAGCCCAGCTGGACCCCACCTCTGTGCCCAGCAGGTGCCACCCCTCCTCTGGAAACAACAGACACACAGCACGGTGCTCCCAGTGCCACCACATCCAGAGCCTCTGGGGCTGGACACCACCAAGGGGGTTCTGGGCAGCTCCCAGCTTTGTCCCCTCTCCTCCAATTCACAGGCAGATTTCTTCTCTGAGTGCCAGGGGAACAACAGCCACTCAATCCCCTGCCAGCCCATTCTCCCCTGCCCCAGCCAGCACTGCCAGTGTGTTAAAATGTCAGCACTGCCAGAGCTGCTGTCCCTGCTGTGCCCAAACAGCCCTCCCTGCCCTCCCTGCCAGGTTTACTTCCAACACGCCACCTTCGGGGTAGAAACCCTTATCACCAAAATCCTGTAGAGCAGCAGAGCTCTCAGCACAAGGTATCAACCTTGTTTTGATCAGGCAGGAAATTAATTCCCCTTCATCAGTGCACGCTCATTATCAGCCCCAGCCTCATCAAGGTGTTTGTTTCCATTAAAATCTTACTCAGGATGTTTCTTTAATCAATACATATCATAGATGAGCTGCTTGGAAACACAAAGAATTTATCAAAGTGGGAGTTTTTCTAGTCCCAAGAACAGAAAAAGCCTTTCACAGCAATGAGCCATCTCCTCACATGCAATTCCCAAGGCATCCATCAGAACAAATCCCCGGTGCCTAAAGCAGAGTGAAATGGAACTGGCAAGTATTGAACGTGGCTGGAGGGAATGCAGAGCAGAGGCCAGGGAGGGAGGCTGCCCTCCCTCAGCCAGGGTGAGAGCTCTACCCCCCAGGAAAGGGTTATGCCTCCATGGCCACTGCAGTGACAGGGACACCGCCCCAAGACATCTCTCCATGGATGAGCCTGGAGGACACTTGTGCTCAAACAGCACAAACCCAGACCTTCAGGGGTTTATCTTCTGATACTCCATCCTCTTCAGCTCCCCTCTTCCCCACCAGAGAAGGGAAGAGCAGGCCAAGTGCTGCCGTGTGCCCTCCCTGCTGGCTGGCTCCCACAGGCTGTGCTGGCAGGGTGGCATTTGTCACTCCAAGCACACCACAGGCTGTTCCTAAGTTAAAGCCTCCCTGTAGAATCCTCTCCGTGAACCCCAGCCCACTGTGTCCATGCTCTGCCCTCACACCCTCAATACCTGCAGCTACTTGTCAGGAGCTGCCAGGATGGCTCGGCAGGCACGGCAGGTGTCAGGAGCCCAGGGTGACACAGCAGCCACAGCCACAGCCAGGCTGGCAGCAGCTCCTTGCAGCCTGCAGGGACAGCAGCTGACAGCGCTCCGAGGGCATGGCCCAGCCACAGAGCTGTGGGAATCGGGATGCAGCAGAGGCGTGCACAGGGCTGAGGCACAGCAGGACACAGGGCCAGGCCCCAGCACGCTCCAGGGGCTCTGCGCAGGGTGGCATTGAGGGGGACACACACACTCACACACACACACACACACACTCTCATGGGATACTACCAGAGTAAAGCAGCTTTAATCCCATGAGTATTGCAGGGTGATCCAGTCCCCCACTCCAGCAGGCAGGAACACCGCTGGGTGGGCAGCCAGCATCACCCACACACAGGAGAGCCTGCAGCAACGGCTGGGATGGGAATTCCCTCCAGCCAAGGGAACTCCTCACACAGGAGGCCTTGGTTGTCTCCTGCTCTGGCTGTCAATTCCAAACCCAGGGTCTTGAGGCCAAATCTTTAGGTTTTGCTCAGCAGAATCAGCGGAATTTCCTGTTCATGTCAAGGTGAGCTCCTTGCCTGAGAACCAAGCTCTGATGACCACATTCCCTCTCATCCCACAGCTCCACCACCAAACACACAGCACAGGCTGACAAACTCCACCAAGCACTGCTCCCTTGGTGTCCCACGTGCACCAAAAACCCAACATCAACCCACAGGAACCACAGGGGTTTGGGCCTTTGTGCAGCCTCAGATGATCCTTTACTGACTGAGCCTCAGCCAACACCTCCACCAGCCCTGCTCTGAGCTTCAAGGGCACCATCCCAGATTCTCCTCAGTGTTGTTTCCCCACCACACCAGCACTGCCCCACTCCAGCCAGCCTGACAAGGAATGACCTCAGAAGTATCTTCCAGGTCCAGGAGAAACTTCCCCTATTCCCATCACAAGCTGGCAGTAGGGCAAGGGGGAAACTGGAGACAAAGACGGAAACTCAGACATATAAAATAAACTATCACCCTAACTTGTTTTTATTATCTAAGTTCCTAACTGTCAGCAGAAACATGGAGTAACATGCAGCACACAGATAATTTATTAATAATTACTGATGACACCAAGCTGTGTGGGCACACTCCAAAGGGAAGGGATGGGGCATCCAGAGGGATCTGGAGAAGGTGAAGGAGCAGGTCCATGGGACCCTCCTGAGGTTCAACAAGGCCAAGTGCAAGGTGTCACACCTGGGTCAGGGCACTCCCCAGAACCAGCAAAGGCTGGGGGATGGAGGAATGGGGGGAGAACAGCCAAGTTGTTCCAGGGCTGGAGCCCCTCTGCTCTGCAGCCAGGCTGGGAGAGCTGGGAATGTTCCCCTGGAGAGGAGAAGGCTCCAGGGAGAGCTCAGAGCCCCTGGCAGGGCCTGAAGGGGCTCCAGGAGAGCTGGAGAGGGACTGGGGACAAGGGATGGAGGGACAGGACACAGGGAATGGCTTCCACTGCCAGAGATATTAGGAAGGGATTTTTCCCACTGAGGATGGTGAGGCCCTGGCACAGGTTCCCAGAGCAGCTGTGGCTGCCCCTGGATCCCTGGCAGTGCCCAAGGCCAGGCTGGACGGAGCTTGGAGCAGCCTGGGATAATGGAAGGTGTCCCTGCCAGGACAGGAGGCAGGACCAGATGAGTTTTAAGGCTCCTTCCACCCCAAACCAATATGGGATTCCATGAGTGACATTTTACCTGCACAGCTCTCACAGAGAGTGAGGGTGTTTAGTTCCAGTGTGACAACCCCCCCTCTGGAAAAGCTACATTAATTAATTTAGTGCCCCAAATGACAAATATGTCTAGAACAGCTCCCAGGCCCGGAGCAGTGCCCGCCAGCGGGTTTAACGCGCAGTTCTGGGTTTATTCCCCGCACGGCAGCAGACACGCACGCACACACCGCGTGAACGGAGCGTGGCCGTTTCTCAGCGGCGGATGCCGGAGCCGGATCCGTGAGGGGCGGCGGAGAGCCAGGAACGGGCGAGGGAAGGGCAGAAGGCGGCTGAGCTCCGGGAGCAGCCGCCGCCTCCGCCTGCGGAGGCCGTGTGCCCCTCNGGGGCGGTGCCGGGGCCGCCATTGCCGGTTGCTGAGGAGCCGCGTGCGCGGGCAATTAGCGGGGCTGGATCGCTAATTAAAGGGGCTGGATAGCTCATTAATGGGGCCGGATCGCTCATTAATGGGGCTGGGCCTTCGTCCCACCATCAATTAAAGCGGCTGGATCCTCAGCTGTGTGATTAATTAAAGTGCTAAATGGGACTGGATCCTCATCGCATCCTAATTAATGGGGCTGGATCCCCATCCCATCCTTAGTTCACAGGACTGGATTCACATCCTATCATAATTAATTGGGCTGGATCCCCATCCCATCATAATTAAGAGGACTGGATCCCATCCCATCACAATTAACAGGGCTGGATCCCATCCCATTATAATTAACGGGACTGGATCCCCATCCCATCATAATTAAGAGGACTGGATCCCATCCCATCACAATTAACAGGGCTGGATCCCATCCCATTATAATTAACGGGACTGGATCCCCATCCCATCATCATTAACGGGTCTGGATCCACATCGCATCATCATTAACAGGACTGGATCCCCATCCCATCATAATTAACGGGACTGGATCCACATCCCATCATAATTAATAGGACTGGATCCCCATCCCATCCTTGGCTCACAGGGCTGGATCCCATCCCGTTGTCCACAAGCCCTGTCTGGATCCCAGGTGGCCCTGCTGGTGCTGGCCTCCCGCTGCCCGGTGGCACTGGCCAGCACCGAGCCCTGGTCCCTTTCCAAAGCCCCGTGTCTGTGGCAGAATTGATCCATCTGGGAAGCCTCTGGGACAGTTTGGGACACGGGGATGTTTGTGAGGGGTCTGTTACTCTCTCATTGTTCCCTGTTTCCATTGTCAGCATGTTTGGGAAGGTGAACATCCGTGGGTCACCTAAAAATTATCTGTAACAGCAAATCTATGGCCCATAACCACCAAAATCCACGTTGTTTGGTGTAATTTTTTCCCTCTGAGCCTGAATTTGAGTTTTCTGGCACTTAATTCACCTTTCCATTTGCTCCAGCAAAGCTTTTGTAACCTTTTGAGTTTCATCACAGAAGCAGGGATTGCCCAGGGGAGATGTGCCAGAGCTGGAGAGAGGATTCTGGAGCCAGGGATGTGCCAGGGGGACTGGAGAGAGGATTCTGGAGGCTGGGGTGTGCCAGGGGGACTGGAGAGAGGATTCTGGAGCTGGGATGTGCCAGGGGACTGGAGAGAGGATTCTGGAGCTGGGATGTGCCAGGGGGACTGGAGAGAGGATTCTGGAGGCAGGGATGTGCTGAGATGCCGCTGGAGCCCGGGGTGCTGCACTGTGAGCATTAGGGGGCATCCCAGGATGTGATAAAAGCAGGGAACGAGGGCCGGAGGCACCGCGGGGATGCTCACTGCTATGGGACTGTGTGTTTAGGAGGGGATTCCATGGGAGAAGGGGACGAGCCTGTGGAAGACAGGGCTGTCACCATCTGGGGAAGCCCCAGAGCTGCAGATTCCTGGGAAAAGAGCTGAGAGAACACCAGGGGTGTCTGTCCCGCTGTTCCCTCGCCTCCCCAGGGAGTGATGCTCGTAGGAACGATGGGCTGTGTGAGGGTTTGGCTGAGGACTGCGGCCGTCCTTGTGCCCTTATTGCCCATGTTGGAGTGTGTGTGACCTTTAGAGCTCCCCATCCTGCTCTCCAGGGATGCTGGGGAGCCTCGAGGTCCCGGTGTGACCAGATCCCTTGTGCCTCCCTTCCTCCCGTGCTTGAACCGCGACTCGCTGAAAGGAGCTGCTCCTTCCTCCCCTTTGATGCCTTCAGTCCGGAAAAACTGCAGCTGCAGTCTGCTTTAAGAGTCCAAAAGGCTTTGCTTTTGTTCTCCCAGCCCTTCAGGGAGCTGAGAGACTGCTCCGGAGCCGGGGAGTGCAGGAACCAGTCCCTGCCCTGAGCTGGAATTCCATCGGCAGCCCTGGGGAGAGCCTGACTCTGTCCTGGCTCACAGGGCTTGGCTGCAGAGCCCACTGTGCAGAGGGGCCCCCCGAGCCCGGGGAGGTCCTGGAGGAGCTCCTGGAGAAGATTCTGCAGGTGTTCCTGGAGGTGTTCCTGGAGGTGTCCCTGCAGGTGTTCCTGGAGGAGATCCTGGAGGTGTCCCTGGAGGTGTTCCTGCAGGGGTTCCTGGAGGGGTTCCTGCAGGTGTCCCTACCTGGCTACGTGGCTATGCCAGCAGAGCCACCTCAGACACCTTTTGTCTGTACTGTCACCCTCCCTCCCTGTGGCACTTCCCTCCCGGCTCCTTCAGGAGCTGCAGAGCTCGCAATGCCTTGGAAATGAAATGTAAAATCCTCTTTTTTCTCCATAGTGGGAAGGGGACCAGAATCGCATGCAAAGTGCAGCTGCATCTCTCAAAACACCTCTTGTCCTTCCTAATATATTCCTTCCCACATCCCAGGACGTGTTACCCTGCGAAGGCAGCGAGGATTCTGCTGATAAAACTGGTGCCCCTTCCCTCCCATCTGCTCTGTGCCTATTTCCAGTATTTATGGTGGAGCTGTTTCCCAGGGGAGCCATATGGGATCCATAGGTATCCACACTGCTTCCAATGAAGCCCCCGTGGCAGAGCAGTGGGTGAAAAGCAGTTCATACCCAAAAACAGAAAAAAATAAAACAAAAAAAAACCCCACAGCAGAACAAATAAAACCGATTAATCTTGCAGTGTTTGAGGTGATTCCCAAGAGCCTGGCAGGGGAGGGGAGCTGAACCCACCAGGTTTCATGATGTGTGTGTGTGGAAAATGATTTTTCCGGATAAAACACTTTGATTTACCTCCTGTGATTGTTGCTTATTGCTGAGCTATCCAGGATGGATTTTAGTGCACAAATCCCAGTCCACCCCAGCAAAAGGAGGTGTTTTTTCTCTGGGGACACCTCGGCTGTTGCTGACACAATGCCAAGTGCTCCGCAGGCATAAAGGATCACCGGAGTGTGGGGCCAGCGAGGGTTAACGGGAGCAGATGTTGGCCGAGTCAATGGCCAGGGAAGAAAAGAATGGGACACGTTCGGGATAAATTCCACCTCCTCAATGCCCGCCCCGACCGGCAAAGAGCAGCTGGGAGGAATAATGGATGAGCTGAACCAGGTGCTGAATTTCTCTGAAGAAATGCAAGAGCCAGAGTTTGAAAAGAATTGCTAAGGCCAGAGGCCCCTCCCTGGGACAAGGATCAGGGACAGGCAGGGATGTTCCCGGGGTCTCCAGCCCTCATGCCTTCCCAGAGCCCTTTTCTCTAGGAAAACTCAGGGAAAACCAGTCTCTTTTGGACCTTCCCCTCTCCTTTAGCTTGGCAGGGTTGGGAAAAGTGCTGCCAGTGACACCAAATCCTCCTGGTATTTACAAAGACTCTGGGCTGGGACTCCAAGGCTGCAGATCATGGAATAATTTGGGTTGGGCTGCAGGGACAAAGCACAAAGGATGGGACAAGGAAAATAAATCTGGATTTAGAGCCTGAGGGCATGGTAAAATGGCCGGGACACCTGAACTGCCTTTAAAAGACTCCATCAAAAACACGGAGCAGCATCAATTCCCAGTCTCCCTCCTTTACCTTCTCCTTGGGTTTGCCTGAGGCCAGATCTTCAGGATGGACTTATGCTCACCTTGGGGTATTCCTTGTGCTGGAAGATTTCATGGAAGACTGATACAACTGGAAAATACAAAAAGAATAGAGGGAAATTATGTTTATTCCCCCCCCATTTTAAATCTTACTTTTTGCTTGCTTGCATCCATATCAACAAATATATCTCTGGTGAAAGGAGCAACTGTGAAAAACGTTGGGAAAAAAAAGGAAAAAGATGAGGGCTGAGCTGATAAACCTGCTCAGCACGCTGTGGCAGAGGGAGGGCAGAGCTGGGCTGACATTTCTGATGGAAGAAAAGCAGGATCACCGAGCATGAGGCCGGAGGGACCCGCAGAGGTCGCTCAGATGGAGCAACACCTGCCGCCAGCAAAATCCGCTCAGCTCCGACCTTCCCTGGCAGATGTTTGCCCAACCTGCTCCCAGAAAGCCTCGGCAGCCACGGCTCCTCACCCTCTTTGGCATTTCTTCCCAGCCCCCTTTTATTCCCTCTGTCCCCGTATCACCCAGGCATCCTCTGCTGGGTGTAGCCGTGCTTCTTTTGCTGATTGCTCGTGGCTGTGGAGAATAATTCACTGCCTTTGAAAAGCAGGGAAAACAAACCGGATTGGATTCCATTTTCAGCTCACCTTGAAAATCCACTTGACCATTCGGAAGCAAAATGCCACTGGCTCTCCACAAGGGATCTCCAGGCCTTTTCCAAAGGAGGCTGGAGAATCCCTGGGAAATATGCTGAATCCAGAAGGGATCTGGCAGCAAAGTTGTCTCAGCATGAAGTTCCCCAGCTGTCTCAGCAGGGAAGCACCGAGGTCCTGAGGATGGCTCTGGGCAAAGTGGGACTGGGAATGGCTGTGGGAAAAGTGGGATTGGGAATGGCTGTGGGAAAAGCGGGATCACTGTTCCCTCTCCCAGATCCAGGAGTTTGGCTCCCTAAAGCCACTGCCCTCTCCCAGATCGTCCTCATCCCTCACTCTCCTTGCCCCTTGGGCTGCTCCTTCTCACTTTGTCCCATCCTGCTTTTCCCTCTCCCCCTCCCAGCTCCTGCTCACGGAGCTCTCCCACAGCTCCTTTTTTCCTGCCCTCTCCTCTTCCCACCCATCCCATGTACAACATTCAGCAACCTGAGGACCACAGAGATCCCCTTCTCCCCCCACACCTGGATCACCATGCACAGCTGGAGTTTGGATCTACAAAAGAATCTGCATTTTCTCCCAGATCTTTCCTGAAATCTCCTTTTTTTCCTGACAAAACCCCACCAAGTTTGCCTGGTCTTGTCTGCCGTGGCAGCCAGTGTTGTCTCACTGCTTCTCCGTGCTCCTCAGCCCAGCAGATTGTCCCATCTGCCGTCTCTTGCCTCCATGTGGAATTCTCAGCTCTGACACCAGAGCTGCATTTTCACACTGCATTTTTGTAGCTCCCAGCAAAAGGTGATGGAGACTCCTGGGTGCTCCTGCAGGGTGGCTCCAGATTCCTTTAATAGATGAAAATTGCATACAGAGATTGAATCACTGAGTTCTGGAGTGGGTTGGGTGGGAAGGACCTTAAAGTTCATCCCATTCTGGGGACACTTCCACTGTCCCAGGGTGCTCCAAGCTCCATCCAACCTGGCCTTGGATGCTTCCAGGGATCCAGGGGCAGCCACAGCTGCTCTGAGCAGCTGTGCCAGGGCTGGACAGCCCTTTCCAGGAAGGGATTTTCCCAATATCGAGCCTGAACCATCAGCACAACTTGAGGCTGTTCTCCCTTGTCCTGTCCCTGTTCCCTGGGAGCAGAGCCCAACCCCCTGGCTGTTCCCTCCTGTCAGGGAGCTCTGGAGTCTCTCAGACACTGTTCCCATGTCTCCCTGTGTTTCCAATTCTCCCCACTGCCCACCACTCTTTCCTGGATCTCTCTTCTTGCTTCTCCTGGACTTTTTCCCATGGCTTCCATCTCTCCTTACATGACATTCTCCAAACTGGACCGGCCCTTGTAAACCCTCAGCCACCCCTTGTGCCACCAGACAGCTCTCAGGTGGCTTCAATCTTTACCTGGTTTCTACCAAACAGCTCTCAGGTGGCTTTAAGTGGTTTTCTGAGCACCCCAGGAGAGGTTGTGGGGATGGGGAGCAGTCTGGGTGTGCTGTTTAATGTTCCCATTTTTGCAGTCGCCGCTCTCTCGGTGGCAGCACAGCACCTCATTATTGTGGTGGGCATCTGCTGGCACTAAAGGCTGGGGGTTTTAAAAGGTTTAAAAACAACCCAGTGATCCCATTGAGTTCCCAGCCTCCCTTGCCAGCCGCCTTCCTCCTTCCCTGGGTCCAGACCAGCGCTCCCTTGCTCATTCTCCTCCTGCTTTTTCTTCTTCTCCTTAATGATTCCTCCCTATTTCCATCTGAATTTGGCCTTTCTGATGTCTCCCCACATGCTTATGCTCCCCTTGTAACTGTCCTTAGTAATCTGACCTAGTTCCCACTTCCCATAAACCTTTTTTCTCGAGCCTGAGGTCAGTGAGGAGCCTGTGATGTAGCCAGGCTGGTTCCTGCTACATTTCCTATTGGGATGGCTTCTGTGTGTGCTGCTTGCAGCGTTCCTTTGAAGTCCTGCCAGTTTCCTTAACTCCTTTCACTTTTAAACCTGCCTCCCACCAGATCCTACTTCCCGCTTCTCCAAACATCTCAGCATCCCGTCTCTATTTTTCCCTTTTCTCCCCCATCCCTCTGTGAGGGGTGTGAGCTTGGCTGCCCCACACTCAGTCTCAGCCAGTTTTCCTCCTGCCTTTATGTCCCAAGGCAGTCTCTGGTGCTGGTTGCTGGCTCTGTCCCTCTCCCAGTGGCACCAGTCAGCCCAGTGACAGTGGTGACACAGGAGCCCAGAGCTGTCCCAGCCCTCGTGGCCTCAGCGGGCGCATGCCCAGCTCCTCGTTCCCACACTGGGCATTTTACAGTTCACCAACTTAAGAGGATTTTGCTTTTCTCCTCTCTGTAAATCCAACACGGAGTCAGTTTAATGCTGGAATCGCTCCCTGTTCCAGCCAGGCTGTGAGTAATGGAGTAATTGGTATTTCCCAGCACTAAATACTGGGATCCTGGTTCTTTCTGGCTGCACAAGTACCAGTTAGAGGCTCCTCCTGGCCAGGAGGCAGCCCAGCACTGCTGGGAACACCAGGATGTCACCAGAGGTGCTCCCAGGAGCTCCCCATAGTGACCTACTGGATGTGTCTCCCTCCAAACCTTTGGCTCCCTGGGAAGCTATCCCGGGGTTCACTCCTGTGCTCCTGAGCCAAGCTGCTCCCAGGGATGGTCCAGAAGGGTTTGGGAATGGTTCCTCAGGCCTGAGCCTCCTTCCCCTGGGAGCTGGAGCTGGAGGTGGGCAGCCAGGGTGGGATCCATCCGACCACTGTGGTTGTGTGTGACTGCAGGTCCAGGGAACAGAGCCTGGCTGCTGTGGTGCAAGGTGTGGGACAGCAACAAAGCAAGGGAAGGGACACAGCCTGCCTCATCTCCAAATATTCCTGCAAGGGAGGGGCTGTGGGGCCAGCCCTAGGCAAGGAAATGTCCTCAGAGGTCTCTAGAAGGGGACGAGGGACAGACAGGGCCCTGCCAGCTCTGGTACCTCAGGGAAGGACAGACCAACCTGTAATTCCAATGGAGCCAAAGGTCTGACCACAGTGTGGGGTCTGCAGGGACTGACAGGAAACACTGAGCTGCTGCCACCTCCTTCTCCAGCCCTTCATGCTCCTGAGCAGCGCCCATCCCAGGAATCACATGGCTGGGGAATCAAGGTTTGGTTGGGGAGTTGGGACTTTTGGCCACTGAATCAGGGCTCAGCCAGTGACTGGGACACTCAGCAGCTGAATCTGCACTCAGACCATGAATGTGGACTCTTGGCTGGTGAATTGGGACCCTGGGCTGGTGAATTGGGCCTCATTTGGTGAATCGGGGCTCACCCAATGAATTCCGACTCCGGATATTTTGTTTCAGGCAGCTGGAGCTTGTCAAGGGAAGAAAGGCTCCTTGTCTGGGGGTCGTGGCTCTAATCCTGTTATGTGTCTGCGAGAGAAAAGAGCAGAGAGGAGAGAGCAGGACGGGCCCACTGCCGATGCCAGTTCCCATCCCGTGCCAGCCCTTGCTGGCCACAATGGGCCATCTCCTCTCCCAGCAAACCAACCAAGCATTGAAATTTAATAGCTCTCCGGCCTTTCTGCATCCCAGTGATTAGGCCTGTGATTAAAGCCCGTGTGCTGCCGTGCTGGCCGGGAGGCAAATTCTTCTGCAGGGCCGTGCAATGGGCTCCGGGCGCGGTGCGGGGCTCCTCGCCCTCCCCTGTCCGAGCAGGCACCGACGGGGAGCCCTCGGATAACCCCGAGCGGGGCAGGAACCGAGGCTGTGCCCTCCCGTGGAAGCAGGAGAAGGGAAGGTGAGTGGGGTCCGAGGGAGCGGGAACAGCCCGGGGGGAGTGATGGGGTCAGAGCAATACCCCAGAGCAGGGGGACGGGGGTACAAATCCCCCAGCATGAGCAGGAGCATCCTTAAACCTGCTTAAATCCCTGTGAGCCTGTCTGTCCTGAATCCCGGTAAGTGCCCACAGCCCATGGGGTGAGCTGCAGCCGAGGATGGCTCCTGAATCCAGGACTCCTTCGTGGGTCATCCCTCACAGCTCCGAGGCAGGGCCTGGGCTGAGGAGCCACCACCTGGCTTTGCAGAGGGGACAGTGCCACCACTGCCCACCCTGGGCTTCTTGGAAGGGACAGAAAGGGGTGGTGAGGGAAGGTGGGCACTGCTCCAAGCTGGGCACCTCTGCAGGTCCAGGATGGATGGGCTGTGCCAGGGCTGAGGGGCTGTGCCAGGGCTGAGGGGCTGTGCCATGTCACCCTCAGCTCCACCATGACACTGTGCACGATGTGACACCACCCATGGCTGTGCCAGCCTCACCTGCACAGTGACACCACCTGTGGTGGAGGAGCCATGCCGGGATGGAGGGGCCATGCTGGGATGGAGGGGCCATGCCGGGATGGAGGGGCCGTGCCGGGATGGAGGGGCCGTGCCGGGATGGAGGGG
>WEIU01024762.1:127470-201445 GCA_013389925.1 Aegithalos caudatus
GGCTCCGGGCACGGGCACGGCACCCCCCCGGCACCCCGCGGGCAGCGCCGGGGGGCGCATCCCGGGACCCCCAGCTTGGGGGGGAACACACCCCGGGACACCCCCGGCATCGGCATCCCCGGAGGGGGACACCAGGGGACAAATCTCGACACCCCCAACAGCGGGGGACACATCCCGACATCCCCAGCTTGGGTACCCTCTGGGGGGCACCGGGGGCACATTTCGGCACCCCCAGCATCGGGGGGGCACCCCCAGCATCGCCATGCTCGGGAGGGACACGGGGGACACATCCCAGCCCCAGCATCCCTGGGGCAGGGGACACGGAGGGCACGTCCTGGCACCTGTCCCTGGGGGGACACCAGGGGACACATCCCGGGCCCCCCGCATTCCTGGAGGAGGTCACCGGAGGCACGTCCTGGCGGCCGGGGGAACCCGGAGTCCCCCAGGGCCGCCATTCCCCTCTGAGCCCCCCAAAACCGCTCCTGCAGGGGGGGACCCATCCCTGCCCCACACCGGGACACCCCAGCTGGGGCGGGGACCCCCCCACGCTTCCCCCACACTCCATCGCACAGCCCAAGGGGGGGCTGTGATCGCTCAGCGCCCCCGGCAGAGACCCCAGGGTGGGCTTGGGCCCTCCCCGGCCCCGCCGGGGCGCCCCAGGGCCCTGGTGTCGCTTGCCAGAGCCACAGCGGTCCAGTGCCCCCGCGGCACCGGGACCTGTCCCNGATCCCAGCCCCGCAGGGATGGATGAGGGGACAGCACCGCGGGACACCCGGGGCTGCTGCGGGGGCTCAGCCCGGGCCCGCCCCTAGGGAGCGGCCGCTCCTCCGCTGTCCTTGCACCGCCCGCTCCATGGATACCCTATCCCCCTGTGGCCGGCACCAGCTCCCGGCTGGCCCAGGCTTCCCAAGGTCACCGAGTGTCCTTGGACACCTCCACCTGCAGTGCAGGAACGTGTCCGTCATGGATGCTCCACAACCTGCATCCCACATCGGGCATTCCACGCCCTGCACCAGGCATCCTACATCCCAAATCCTGTGCTGGGTGTCCCATATCCCAAATCTCACATCCCATATCCCAAATCCTGCATCCCACGTCCCAAATCTCACATCCCATATCCCAAATCATGCATCCCACATCCCAAATCTCACATCACATATCCCAAATCATGCATCCCACATCCCAGATCTCACGTCCCACATCCCAAATCTCACATCCCACATCCCAAATCTCACATCCCATATCCCAAATCATGCATCCCACATCCCAGATCTCACATCCCACATCCCAAATCCTGCATCCCACATCCCAAATCTCACATCCCACGTCAGTATCCCCCATCAGACACTCCACACCCCCCATGCCCGTGCTGGGGCTCGGGCAGTGCCGGGGGCTCCCTAGGGACCCCATTTCCGTGCCCCCCCAGGTGGGACCCCCCTCAGCGTGGCCGTGATCCCCCCGTGCCCCCCGGGCCGTGTGAGCAGGGCTGGGCCGGGGGTCCCCAGTCCCCCCCAGCCGCGGCTCCTGGCCGGGCTCCTGGCCGGGAACAAGCCCCGCTCTGTCCCTCTCAAAGGGGGATTGAAGGGGCTGCACCTGCTTAGTATTCCCCAGGCTTCCGGGCCTGGATGCGTTTCCAAGGGGACCGGCCAGGGGCCGCCAGGAGGGACGGGGGACATGGCCCTGACAGCTGGGAAAGGGTGGGGAAGGCAGAGGGGTCCCACGGGATGAGGGGTCCCAGTGCCAGGTCCCTGCCTGGCAGCAAGAGGGAAGGGAGGAGGGAATGGGGATGGGGATGAGGATGGAGGGATTGGCAATGGGGATGGTGCTGGGATGGAGCCTGGGCAGGGCAGCAGCCCATGGAAGCTTCCAGCACCCACAGTAACTCCTGGGGGCAGGAAGCTGGTGGGGCTGGCAGGGACCCCCAGGACCACCTGTTCCAGGCCTGGAGCCACCCAGGGTCACATCTGGGACACCTCCATGGCCGGAGGCTCTGCCAGCCCTTGGGACAGGTGTCCTGGAGCTCCTTTCCAGAGGGTTGTGTCCCATGGCAGCCCTGGGGCACCTCATCCAGGGGTGTTCCCCTTCCTGAGGGATCCCCCTCCCACCTTCACTGGTGTCCCCTGAGGGTGTTGACATCCCAGGGGCTCCAGCCAGTGTCACCCCAGAGCCCCCCAAGGAGAGACCCCGTGCTGCGGACAGGAGGGTGCTGGATCCCCACCCTGCCCAGGGGATGGGGCCAGGACATTCCCTGCAGGCCCCCTGGGCATGGGAGGGGCCCCAGCTCCCACACAGGCTCCACACCCATCCCTGCTCCCGTGGCTCTGGGTCAGGGACCCCCAGCCTGGGTGGGCAGGGGCACTGAGGGTCCCACCCCCTTGGGGCAGAGCTCAGGGGCAGTGGCTCTGTCACATCCAGCTGGGAGAATCCCGGAGCCTCCCTGTTCCCACATCCTGGCACATCCAGGGCCAAAGCAGGGCTGAGCCTTGATGTGCCAGTCCCATCCTTGATGTGCCCAAATCCAGGGGCAGCCAAGCCCAGCACGGGGTCAGAGCCGGTCCCACCACATCCCTACAGACCTGCCTTGGACTGGGCTCTGTCAGCAGCACGGGGTTGGATGAGGGATGGCAGGATGGACAAACAGACAGATGGACAGCCATGGCCCTTCAGTCTCAAAGGAGAAATCCAGCACTGACTCCCTCACTTGGGAAGAACCAGCTGCTGTTGCCAAGTCTGGGTTTTCCCGGGGGAATTACTCAGAATATTAAAGATGATTTAAAAGACTGGGAATTGCAGCTACCATTTGGGGCCTTTCCAGAGCGAATCCTGAGCCCTGTCCATCTGTGCAGTGATCTGGGGAGGGATCTCACCCCAAACCCCCTCCCTGCCCAGTTCAGCCCTGGGAGTGGATCCTGCCCTACCCTGGGATCCCCAAAACCCCAAGGGAGGGCTTTGCTCTCCCACTCCTGCTTCACGCTCCTGCCAGTGCTCAGCTCAGTCCCTCATCCCAGCTCATCCCAGCTGGCAGCTCCCGGTGTCCCAGTGCCAGCGGGGCAGCCCCACCTCCTCCTCCCTTGGGGCACCAGGGGCTGCAGGTGCCAGGCTGGATTGTGATCCCGGATCCCATGGGGATGGACAGAGTGAGAAGGCCCAGGGGAGGCACAGGCTGGGCTTGGATCCCCACCTTCCCAGCTCCCTGCCATCAGCTGAGCACCAGGAATTGCCTCATTCCTGTGTCCAGTGGCGATCCCGAGGGGCATCCAGACCCCTGGGATAACGGGGGGCGATGGCAGGGGCAGGATGGGCAGGGCCAGCCCTTCCTCCCATGGCCTCTCCCTGGGCTCCTCCCTTCCCTCCCTCCTCAGCCGGGTACTGGACAGGCTCAAATCACCTTTTACCCACATTTCTTTCATTACCAAGATTGGAAAAGTGCAAAGAAAATGAAGAACTGAAACAAAGAGCCAGGACTGAGGTTGGTGTTTCTGTTTCCTGCCCTGGCTCGGGCACGTGAACCCCTCCGTGTCTCACAACCTCTGGATGCTGTGCCTGAGCCCAGGGCTGAGCCCAGCTCAGCCAGGCGGGATTTTAGGGACGGCTTTGTCCTTGATTGGGGCTGGCACCGCCCGGGCTGGCTCCGAGGTGACGAATCCCGATGTGACACCGATCCCTGGAGCAGCCGCCGCCGCCGCGACCTTCAGCCTCCTGCGTGCTCAGCCCACAGCATCCCACCGCTTCTGCAGGGAACAGATTCCCCCTCCCCGCATCAGGCACACGCCAAACTGCTCCCGACACCCCCCTGATCCAAAAATCACCAAAATCTCCGTAATTCAAAGTCCTCGGAGCAGGAGCCGTGTTTGGGATTGAGGAGCAGTTTGGGGAAGGATGCTGGAGGCACAGAAATACACAGATCCACCACATCTGTGTGTCCTGCGGCACTGGAGCTGGGATCTTCCCAAAAAGCCCTTCCTGACCTGCACGTGGGCTGGTGCATTTCAGTCTGCAGAGGCAGGGGCAGAGTCCCAGTGTCCGAGCAACCTCCGACTGTGCTGGACCTGCCAGAGCCCCTGGCTCGTGCTCTCCTGGCTGTTCCCGACCCACATTCCCCTGGGGCTGCAGAGGGAAAAGGTGGGAGATGTTTAATAATCACCTGTCACAGCTCTGAGCTGCAGAGAGCAAGGAGAACCCTGAGTAAAGCAAGGCTGAGCTTTGGGGAGAGGAGCCAGCAGGGAGCTGCATCCAGGGATGGAGCCCTGCATGCCAGGGATGAAGCTCTGCATGCCAGGGATGGAGCACTGAATCCCAAGGATGAGCCCTGCATCCTAAGGATGGAGCCCTGCACCCAAGGATGAGCTCTGCATGCCAAGAACATCACACCTGCCAGCTGTGCCCAACACTTTTGTGTCTTTGAACATGCAGAGCTGCACAGGTGACAAATAAATCTGTCCCTGACCGGGGTAAGTCACCAGCACTGCTCCCACACCTTCCTCCTCCCCGCCCGGAGAAGCCGGCTCAGTACTTGTGATTTTAGTACTTGTGATTTTGCCAAGAGGGCACTAAAGGCCCTTCAGAAAAGCTTTTACTTCCAAGGCTTTGCCTTCATTGCTGCCGGGAGCGGGGGTGAGCCAAGGCGGCCGTTTCGCCGTCAGGACAAGGAGCGAGGACACGGCTCCATCCCCCGAAACCAAGGAGAAGGGCTCGGGAAGGGCTGGGCTAAGCCCGGAGAGGTGAACACGAACCTGGTCCCTCCCACGGCAGGTCAGGTTTAACCAGCCCAGGGCTCCGGCACCTCTGCAGGAGGGAGCCCCAAAATCGCAGCAGCAGAGAGAAGCAGACCTGGAGGGCACCGAAATCCACCCGGAGCATCCTCCGAGGGCAGTGCCCGGCTCCGCACCGGCGGGACCACGGCGTCCTGTCCTGGCACTGGGGAGGAACAAGGGAATCCCATGGAATGGATCCTGGGGGGATCTGGAGCTCCCCAGCAGTGCCTGGACCAGAGCTCAGGGAGGAGATGTCCCACAGATCCTGCTGGGCTGATCCTGTGCCTGGAATGGCTCCAGGTCTTTGTAGGGTCAGTGACACGGAGCTGGGAGGGCAACCTTGGTCCTGGCACGTGGGGACCACCAGCTCCATCCCAGGGCTGCAGTTCTGGGAGCACGCCTGGAAGGCTGCTGGCTTTGATGGACACCAGGTTGTTTTTATCACACTGCAACTTAAAAAAAGACAGAAAATGAGGGATTAGGGGAAAAAAGTTCCCAATAATCAGCCCTCAGTTTCCCGTTGCAGCCTCCAGGTGACATCCTGAGAGCTGCTGGGTCCCTGTGCTGTGACCCCGCAGTCCTGGTGTTCCTGGGGAAGGGGAAATTCCCAGCACAGGCAGCCGGGTGGGGGCTGGTGCACACAGAGGGGGACAATATCCCTGGAGAGCCGGGCAGTGACGGCCCTGGCACATCCCCGGTACGGCCCCGGCACGGCCCCGGTACAGCCCCGGCACGGCCCCGGCACGGCCCAGCCCTGGGCAGGTCACCCAGAGCTGCCTGTCAGCCCTGTCTGGGGCACATCCCTTCCTACCGGGATTTGGGGGGATTATCCGGGGGTGGGCGCCGGGGTCCCGTAAAACCTGCGGAGTGGGAAAAGGAGCTCCCAGCCTTCCAAAACTTCCGTGGAAGTTTGCTGTGAGAAAGGCACAGGGGTGAAACAGCAGCGAGGGCACAACGCGCACTCAGACACCTCAAACTCTCCACGCCCCAAGGTGCATTTTGGGCTTTAAACGGGCCAGAAAATGACAAAAATGCAGCTTTTCAGGGTGGAGTTGGTATCCGAGGCAGGTTTAGGGTAGTTTTGGGATGGACAAAGGCTGTGCCAGAGCCTGTTCCCGTTCCTGCTCCCTCGGCCAATGATGCCCAGGAAAAATCCCACGGCTCGCCTCTCCCATCTCCAGCAGGATCCGATTACTCGGATGAAGATGCAAACCCCTCCCAGCTGGACAGGCAGGAGCGACAGGGAATTTTCTGGAGCAGGCAGAAAGGCTCAGCCTGAGCAGGTAATTCCCTTTATCCCAAGGACATCTTGAAGTGGCCCCAACGGTGGTTTTGGAGCGGAGTGAGGCAGCTCAGAGCCCTCCAGCCGGCTGTGCCCGTCCCGGGACACTGAGAACAGGAATAAATTCACTCCCTAATCCCTCTCCCTGCTCCCGCAGCAGGAGCAGCCCCACCCCAGCTCTGGGGACCCAAACACCCCCGGCAGCATTGGAACCCCGGGATGGTTTGGGTTGGATTGGAGGGACCTGAAAGCCCATCCAGTGCCACCCCTCCATGGCAGGGACACCTCCCTCTGTCCCAGGGTGATCCAAGCATCCAACCTGGCCTTGGACACTGCCAGGGATTCAGGGGCAGCCACAGCTCCTCTGGGAATTCCAGCCCAGCCCCTCCCCACCCTCCCAGCCAGGAATCCCTTCCCAATCTCCCACCCAGCCCTGCCCTCTGGCAGTGGAAGCCATTCCCTGTGTCCTGTCCCTCCATCCCTTGTCCCAAGTCCCTCTGCAGCTCTCCTGGAGCCCCTTCAGGCCCTGCCAGGGGCTGAGCTCTCCCTGGAGCCTTCTCTCCAGGGGAACATTCCCAGCTCTCCCAGCCTGGCTCCAGCCCTGCAGCAGCTCCGGGGCCTCCTCTGGATCTCTGAAGCAGCTCCAGGTCCTGCTGCTGTTGGATCCAGGGCTGGGGCAGCTCTGCAGGTGGGGAATCACCTGAGGGGGCAGAGGGGATCCCAAATCCCATCCATTCTCCTCTCCGTCACTGCAGCTAGGCCCAGCCCTGCCTCAGCAGCTGCTGTGATTATGAAGATTTGAAGTCTGTAAACAGAAAATGTCCAAACCTGACATTTATAACTTACCACTTTCTGTGCATCCCTCAGGAAAATGATCTCCAGGATGAGGGGAGGAGAAATGACCATTGCTGGCCATGCTGAGGTCATCCAGCCAGGGGACAAGCCTTGCTGGAATGCAAAGATCCAAGAGCTCCTTCCCTTTTCTTCCTGCTCTGTGGGAGCAGCTCCACAAGAGGATGCTCAGCAGGAGACCCCAGCCTATCCAAGGAGGAATTCCCAGGTGGGAATGTGGTGTGTCCCTGGACCTGGGATCATAGTTCTATCCCTGGGCTTTTCCTTCCTAGGGCACTAAGGACTGTGGGCATTATGGGATGCCCAGGAAGAGGTGCCACTTCTGAGGGAAAGGCTCTCACAGGGCAAAGCAGCAGGAATGGCTGGAATATAATCCAGATTCCAGACTGCATTCTGCTTTCAGCTTAATCAAAAACACACAGCCTCCCGAGGAGCCTGGCAGGACTGGAGGGAAAGCAGGACAGGGAGCAGGATTGAACCTGGCAGAGCAGCTGGATGGGAGAGCAGTGGGACTGAGCCCCAGCCCATCCTGCCCTTCCAGCAGTGATCCAAGTGGAACCCAACAGCAGCAGTGCAGCTCCACTGCAGCCCCTCCCCTGAGTGTCCCCAGCAGCACATCCTGAGGGGGGGAGGTCTGTGCCTCCCCCATGGCTCCCCCAAGCTCAGGTTTTGTGTTTGCTCCTCTGGAGTTCACATTCAGCCCCAAAACAACCCCGGATCACAGCGACAATTCCCAGCTCTTCCCGCACACAAAAGCAAAGGAGACTTCACAAACTCCACAGGCTTTGTACAAAAACCGCTTTTTTTTGCTTTTATTTCACAAAATTGGGTGGCTGCTGCAGGAATCAAACCGGCCCTATACAGAGATCAGGTGAAAAAGTGGGCACAGGGATTATTTATACAGAAACAAAACTGAACCCAGGATCCAGGTCCTCGGCAGATCAGCACTAGGACAGTAAAAAATAGTCTCCACCTGGATCCTGGGAATTGCTCACGCTAAAAACAACCTGAGGTTACTCTAAACTGGACTAAGGGCTGCACCAGAAATCCCACGCTCACCCCAAAGACCCTGGAGGGGAAGGAAGCCTTGGGAAGGGGAATGGGAAGGCCCCGGCCACTCTGTGCGGCGCTGTGGAGTCCTGCTGGAAGACCTGGCAAATCCTTGATTTTGAAATGGTGGAAGCGGTTCTGGAGGTTCCAGAGTTTTTGGGAGCCTCTCTCCAGCCCAACCTCAACTCCCACCTGGACAAAAGCCACCCCTGAAATGAAGGGGCAGCGTCCAGACCCTCGGCAGGGAAACCCCCAATGCTCCTGGGCCGGGATGAGGGCAGAGAACCCGAGCCAGGGGCAGAAAAGGGCTTCCTGCAGGACTTTTCCCCAAGTTTGGGCAGCCTGGAGATGTGCAGCAGCAACTGTGGAGTGCTCCCAGCCCTGCCTCCCTTCCCCAGCCCTCTCCAGCCACACTGGGGGGGACAGGAGCTATCCCAGCCACGTTCGATGCTGCCCCGGCCGTCCAGAGGTAGTTCTGGCATTCCCATCCCAGCCATCCCAACCCAATCCCAAATCTAGCACTTCTTCGCTACCTACTTTTTTTTTTTTGTTTTGTTTTGTTTGTTTTCTTCATTTTAAAAAGTACAAAGTATATGCTCCAAAAAGAGGGACTAAAAACGGGGGATTATTCCTCAGTTGGCTACTGCACCAAACTACTCAGGGAAGGTCCAACTACCACCTCCAAAGGCAAAGGAAAGGTAAAAACTGGAGCAAGAAAACTCCTACTACTGAGTGGTTTTATTCTGATTGATTCACTCCCGGCTTCATTCCCACGGATCAATATTTCCTGTAATAAGTTAGAGGCAGCTCTGGCTGCAGCCCCCAGCAATCCTGGCTCCCTGTGCCTCCGTGCTCCAGCACGCCCCGCTTCCCCTGCCCTGCTCCAAGCTCTGGTTTGGCCTCTCCTCTTGGTGCTTTGCTCTGCCCAGAGACCCCACAACACCCAACACCCCGGAGCAGGTACGTCCCTAAAGCTCAGCTCCTGCCCTAAAACCTGGATTATGTCACCCTGCCCGGGAGAAGCCCGAGCCGAAAGCACCAAGAGGAAGGAAAGCAGCGTGGAGCTCCGCAAGGCGAGCAGGCCAAGGGGTAAAGGACTTCCCAGCAGCAACACGGAGGCACTCCCAGCATCCCTACCTGCGGCTTTCCCGAGGGAACGCCGAGCGCTGCCGGGCTCAGGGGGAGCGGGGAGCGCAGAGGTGTGCAGTGACACACACGGCTGGGAGGGGAGGGGACGCTCCCCAGGGAGCAGAAGGGAACTGAGGAATTCTCTTTTGGTCACCACTACGCTGCTGTGGAAGTTCTTCCTCCTGCCTCGGCTGCTTAGGGAGCGGCTGAGGCCGGCGGGGCTCCGGACGGGGGCGGGGTCACTCCTTCCGCAGGCGGCTGCGCCGGGCCGGGATCTGCGGGATACAGGGGACAGTGAGGGACAGGGACAGGGAGGGACACCCCAAGGGGCTGGACACAGAGAAGGGACACAACACCCAAGCCCAAGTGTCTCCAAGCCACTGGGGAGCCTGTCCCAGGGGAATTCCTGCAGCCAGGACCCAGGAACAGCACCACTGCACCTCCTGAAGCTTTGCCCTGTTTTATTTTGCTTTTCCACCACCTAGCACTCTGTGGACTCCGTGAAAGAGGGAAAAAATCCCATATTTTTATGGACAAGATGCCAGGGATGCAGCTCAGCAGCTGGCAAATTCATGCCAGGCAACTTCCAGAGCTGGAATTGGCACCTCTCACCTCCCAGCTCTGTGCTGGAGCCCAAATTACAGCTCTTTTCTGTTTAAAACAGATGGAACAATAGGCTGGATACAAACAGAGGCTGCTCCTCCCTCTGAAGGATGGATGTAGGTTAAAGCAGAGGAATCCACGGCTGCAGCGAGGAGGGAAGAAAGGAGGGACACAAAGGGCCAGCCTCGTGCCCAGAGAGGAGATGCTAATGGAACATGACTGACTTGTTTAGTAGGGGAGGAAAAAAGGAGAAGTTGAGAGAAGGGAAGAGAGCAAACAGCAATACAACCTGACACAGGACATTCCCAGTGGTAAAGGCTCAGGAAAAAGGATGGAAACCAAAGTGAAGCTGGGGGAGCAGAGGAACAGGAGCAAGGCCCAAACAGAAATAGCACAGGCGGAGTTTTCCCGCTGGGGCCGGGAACGCCCGTGAGTCAGAGCTCGCAGCAGCTCCTGCTGCTGAAGCCAGAACCAAAAGGGCTTTTCCCAATTATTTTTTGGGAGAGGTACTACAAGGGATGACAATTCCTGCTCGTCCGGTGAGAACCACACCGAGCGTTTTGGGGTGAGGATTCCTGAGCAGCAGCTGGGCCAGGCTGCAATTAATAAAGGCAAATTTATTGAGGAATTCCTGATGGAGAATTCCTCAGTCATTCCTCCCTGTGCCAGCTTGTCTTCTGCCTTCTGGGCTTGGCCACACTCTCACACTCATTCAAGCAACTCCCACACCGTGGCTCCTGATCCAGCTGCTTTTTTGGCTGCCATAAATCAGCTTCATTTTTAGAGGTGCAGATTTGATGCTGGGAATGTTCCTTACATGATTCCTTCTTTCTAATCAGGACTTCCTTGCTCCAGTTCCAGGGTGCCAAGTTTTCAGTAAGGAATTATTGAACTGGATCCTACTCTGACCTCCACTATTTAGGAATTCTAGTCAATTCCTGACCCTCCACGGAGTCAGGAGCGGCTTTTGATCATCACCACCAAGCCTCTGTATCATTATAAATAAAATAAGGGATGTTATAAATAAAATAAAGGACAATGGGATGTGTTGGGATGCCCAGAGGGCTGAGGAGCACTTAAAGCTTCCAGCACATGCCTGGCACCACTCTGGGGCTGACAGCATGCACAGACCCTGCTGTTCCCACAGAAAATGGGGAGTTCCCAGGGGCAGAGGAGCCCCCCAGGACTATTCCACAGGAAACTGGGGGTACCCAGGGGAAGAGGAGCCCCCCAGGACTATCCCAGAGGACATGGGGAGTTCCCAGGGTCAGAGGAGCACCCCAGGACTATTCCAGTGGCACAGGAGCCCCCCAGGACTATCCCACAGGAAACAGGGGGTTCCCAGGGGC
This sequence comes from Aegithalos caudatus, assembly GCA_013389925.1. Classification (NCBI taxonomy): domain Eukaryota; kingdom Metazoa; phylum Chordata; class Aves; order Passeriformes; family Aegithalidae; genus Aegithalos; species Aegithalos caudatus. The sequence goes on from WEIU01024762.1 coordinate 138,489, forward strand.
AGAGGAGCCCCCCAGGTCCCTCCCCAGGGAGGAGCACTCACACATTCCGTTGGGAGCTGCCAGCGGCACGCGGGGCCCGATGAGGTTCCCGGACATGGGGGCCATGCCGGGAGGGGCGGCCCCGCTCCCGGGGTGGATGTTGCTGGGCATCATCCGGCCTGGCAGGGGCTGCCCAGGGATCATGGAGCCAGGCCCTGGCATCTGACCTGCAGAGGAGGGAGGGAGGGACACCAGGTGAGGCCCTGGGAGGGGCAGCAGGGCTGTGCTCCCGGCACCGGCAGAGCCTCGGCCAGAGGCAGCTCCCTGCGTGCTCCACGCTCCCAGGAAAATCCCAGAGACTCCCTTTTCATTTTCATCCCCCAGCACACCTCCAGGAAGGGCAGGGGGCACACATGGAATCTCTTCACAAGGGAAAAGTGGGAGACAGCACAGTCAAACCCAAGGCTGGCACTGAAACCCCACCAGAAAGGGAATCCCATGGGATGCAAGCATTGGGAAGCAAACGGAATCACAAGGCATCAAAGGAAGAGCCCTTGATGGAATGGAGCAGCCATGGAGCCTCATGGATGAGAATTCTGTGGGAGAACTGAAATCATCCAGTTAAAACTGCACAGGAATTCCTACTGTGATTCCCTGTTTTGCTGTGAGGGAGGATCCCAAGGCCCTTCCCCACAAACCAGGTCTGAGGGAGACCTCCCTCCTCCAGCTACAACACCCGGCCTGGAGCACCTCCAGCTTGGGGAGGATGCTTTAAAACCTCCTTTGGATGGTTTGGCATAATCCAATTCCATTTCCTTCAGCACACTTCCATGGAGGGAGTATTTTAATGAGACAGGGATGGAAACAGCTCCTTCCCCCTAACCCCAGGCAAGGGGGGAAGGACCCAAGAGCCAAAGGGGCTCCAGGAGAGCTGGAGAGGGACTGGGGACAAGGGATGGAGGGACAGGACACAGGGAGTGGCTTCCACTGCCACAGGAATGGGATATTGGGAAGCATCATCCAGTTCCAACCTCCCAAAGACTCAGAGGCTTTGTAGCAGAAGGAGAAAATATTCACAGCTACAAGGGGTGTCATTCACTGGCAAAATTAAGGTTGATCAGGAAATAAAAATATAAAAACTGGAACAATACAGCTCTGTTTGAGAGGCCCAGGAAAGGTGGGAACTGAGAAATTCCCAGCCTGGGAGCTGCCACCTGACAGGAGCCTCAGCAATTTGGCCATCCCTGAACACCACAGGCCTACGAGAGTCTCTCTCACTAACCAAGTGATTAATATTAAAATCCCTCTTCTGAAACACCTGCAGCTGAATCAGACTTTACTACACACTGAGTGCCTTCACGTGAAACTCCAGCACTGGGCAAGAATTCCTTCAGGGAAAGGCTGTCAATCCCACAGGGATGTGAAGAGTCAGGGATGTTTTGTATGCAAATGAACCCCAGTTGAGCTAAAATCACCACTGAACAGAAATTAAATCTACTTTATAAAATGTCTTTTCTTCAGAAATGCAGAGTGTGCCCCATCCATGGGAATGTCCAAGGCCAGGCTGGAAGGGACAGTGGGAGGTGTCCCTGCCATGGCAGGGGTGGCACTGCAGGATCCCTAAAGTCTCTTCCAACCCAAATCACCTCCAAATCTCCCAGCAATGCTCACTGGGAAGCTCCCTCCTTCCCGGACCATGGAGTGCCCTGAGTTTGTTTCCCTGTTACACCTTGGAGGTTTAAATCCATGTGCTGGTTTGCTGAGGTTGTCCTAGGCTGGGAAGCTGCTCTGTGGGGGGGCTTGGCCACCCGTTTTTTTTTCCCTTCCTGACAAGGCTGCAACATTTTTATCTCAAAATTAGCTTGGGGAGCTGGCAGAGGAACAAGCCCAGCCCATCCCAGCTCCCAAACACCCATGCTGGGAGTACCCAGGAGTGGGATTAACCACGGGGAAATCACCGCTGCCACCACAGCAAAATCAAAGCCCTGCTCCTACAGAGATGTTGTTTTTCCAAGAGAAAGCGCTCCAAGACAGCGGCTCAAGCAGAAAATGTGGAAGTGTGACCTACATAGGGGGGAGAGCTCAGGAGCAGCAGCTGCAGGGAGAGTTCCAGCCCAAAGGTTCAACACTGGGAGACTGAACTGACTGGAAACCGCTCACACGGAGGGGCTGGGCAGGTTCACCTTCCCCTGCTGCCAAGGCAGCTCACATTCCAGGGAAATGGGGGAAGAACTGCCTTCAGAGGCTCTCCAAGGTATTTATCTCCATTAAAAAGCCTCTCCCTCTATTAAATCAGCACTTGAGGAGCACTGGGCTGATAAGCAGCCAGAGGGGTTTTGTTTTGATGCAGGAGGCTTGGAGCTGATCCAAATCCTCTGGCATGGCACCTCTCCCTGCCCTGTGCAGGGAAACCTGTGGGCACAGCACAGCCAGTGCTCCGTGCAGGAGGGGCCTTTGGAGGGCAGGATTTTGTGGGGATGAGCCTGGCTGGCATCCTGCTCTCCTGCTGCTGAGGAGCTGACATGGATCAGGCAGAGAACAGCTCCAGGGAACGCCTGCTGGCACTCCAAGGTGTGCTCCTTCCCACTGGGAACGGGTTTCACAGGCTCTGGGAACCCTGCAATGGTTTGGGGTGGAAAGGACCCTAAAGCTCATCTCATTCCACCCCTGCCATGGGCAGGGATATTCCAACAGCAAATCCATTCTTCCCCCCTCCCTCCTGCCACCCCCCCAGCCAAGCACTGTGAATAATTAACCACAATAACTCATTGAGCCTCGTGTCTCGGGGAAGGAGAGGGAGAATTTCCACTTCACTGGCATCCAGCACTCCTGGCCCTGCAGAGCCAGAGCCGTGCCCGGCCCCGCTCCGGGATCACCATTCCCAGCCTCCCGGGGAGCACGTAGGGTACACCAGGAGTATCTGGGGAAACACGTGGGATACACCAGGAGTATCTGGGGAAACACATGGGATACACCAGGAGTATCTGGGGGGACATGTAGGATACACCCCCAGTATCTGGGGGGGAGCTGCTGCTGTTGCCCTCCCGAGGGAAGGATCCTGCACCCAACATCCCGGGAGCAGCTCAGCCCTCTGGAGGGGAGGGGCAGCACAGTGCCCTGCTGTCCTGGGGTCGCTCTGATTCACTGACTGACTCTAGGAATTTTGGAATATATAAAATATTTACTGCTTTTGGTCACTATTCCAGCCCCAAACACCTGTGTCACTGCCCACCCTCACAGCTCCAGTCCCAAATTACAGCCTGGTTACCCCACCATGGATCAGCCCCTCCATCCCACTGCTCCCTGCACCTCCCCAGCAAGCTCTGCACATCTGATGGAGAAATAGGAAGCGCTGACAGCTGGTAGGGAATACTTATCTAAGGGAAGTGAACTCAAAATCCTTTTCTGTGGCCAAAAAGCCCCCTGGAATCAGCACTGGTCCAATAAGGAAGCAAACAGCATCCAGCAACTTAATTTAAACCCATAAAGAATGAAATGCTCGGCAGCTGAAAAACCCCAAGCCCAAAATTCCTGACAAAGTCTTTTTTTTTGAGTATTTCAACCATTGACAGAAAATGAGGTAAAATATATCTGGGAAAAGTAATTAAAGTCGCTCATCCAGCTGTGGTGGGAAGTGTATCCTGCCCTCCTCATTCCCTTTCTGCCTTAGGTCAGAAATTATTTACCAGGTGAAAATCCCATCTGAAGAAATAATTAATAATGACAGCTACTAATTCCTAGCTCTCTTCCTCCAAGAATTTCCAGAAGTTTCTTGTATTCCACACCATGGGTATCACCAGAACCACGAATTCTCATCCCACTGATCACCAGCCCAGAGCTTGAAGAGAAATCAGGGAAGTCCCAAAAGTGGTACCATGGGAAGAAATTGGGAATTTTATTTCCTATTACAATGACAAGGTGCAGCTTTTCACAGTGAAATTGGAATCCAACTTTGTTTTCCTATTTTAAAAGTTTTCATTCCAGGGCAAAGGGAAGAACAAAATAAGCTCAGGGAAAATGAATTCTATGGTCCAGCAGAGCAGGACATGCCAAGGAGAAGTGGAGATGTTCTCCAGATGGCTCCAGCACTGGAGGTGTTCTCCTACACCAGACTGACATCTGGGCTAAAAACCATATTTCTGGGAAAAGCCTCACTTTTAACTTCCAGTTAAGAGCTTGACTTTACTGCTTCTGCCCTGGAGCGCAGTGAAGCCGTGAGCAGGAATTTATCCTCCTCTCCTCCCTCTCCAAGTGCCACCTCAGAGCCTTTCCTCCCCCTGCTCCCACCATCCCTCCAGCTCTTGTCAGTCACCCCAAGGCTGCTGTGTCTGTTCATGGTCTGCTGAGCCCAGGGGTCACTGCTGAGCTCAGAACCTGTCTGCAGCCTCCAGGGATACAGGTCTGGAGCGTGCAGGCATTCCCAGCCCAGCTGCTCCTGGCGCATCACTCTCAGGAGCTTGGGGGTTTCTTCTCCCCATCCTTGGCAGTGTCCCAGGCCAGGCTGGATGGGGCTTGGAGCACCCTGGGATAGTGGAGGTGTCCCTGCCCACGGCAGGGGGTGATTGTCAAGGTCCAAAAAAAACCATTCCAGGACTCCATGATCTCCTTCACATTCACCAAATTTCGGGAGCTCCACCAAGGCTGCAGCAGACTCGGGGGAAGATCCACTGAAGGAACTCACAGGAGTGGGGTCAGCAAGCTGAAGTTCACCAGTTTGCCATTTTCTCTTCATGCTCTCAAGTTAGAATAACTCTGCTGTGCAGCCAAAGAGCTTTGGCACCCATAGGCTTCCCAGGCATTCCTAACAAAGTTCCTCTGAAGGACTGAAGGAACTGAGCCTCCTCTGCTTTCTAGGCAAGATCAGCTGGGCTGTGGCTGGAGACACAGAGGGGTTTGCTCCAAACTTGGAGCAAACTCAAGTTCTTCCCTTTACAAAAGCATCAGAGCAGAGAATTGTCAGGGGAGGTGAGGGCAGATCCTGATGCTGGGGGCACAGGGAATGACACAGCTCTGGATGCTGCCACAGGAGCTGGGAGTGCTGAGCCTCACACAGGGGAGGTGCTGCTGGAAAAGTCAATCTATCGACCAGCTTTAATCAAACCTGAAACAGAGATGTTCTGACTAATTAACAGAGCACATTCCCTGTCCCTGCTTGGGAGGGACTGCTGGGAATGCAGAGCCTGGATGGCTATGAGGGGCTGGAGCAACACAGGGCTGTGTGAGCCGAGGATGGGAGCACATCAGCAGCCAGGAGTTACCAGTGCCCCAGTGAATAAATACAGCAGTGCCTTAATCCTGTCCCACTGCCAGTCTCCACAGAAGGGAGAGCTGTGTACAGATGTGCCAGCATTCCCTCCTTTCCTCTGTTCTCATGTGCCAGTTTTCCCTTTCCAGGTTATTCCTTCACAGCCCTGAGCTGTCCACATCCCACAACAGACCCACTGTGCCAGGATGCTAAAGCTGAGTCTAAAACTAGACCATGTTTTATCACACTCCCAATCCAATTCCAGCAAAACCCAAACCAGCTCCCAAACAGTCCCAGGGATTTTTGTCCATAGTAAACCCAGGAACTCCCTGAGACTTAAAAACAGAGTGAGCCTGAGCCTCACCAGACTCTTCACTGCCTGAAGTCACCAGCACTCTGCACCTGCTGAGGGAACCCACTCTGATTACTCTGCACATCCAGTTGGATTGGATACTTCCCGTTTTCCTGGTCACCTGCAAATCCTGCTGTTTTCCTGTGCCCTTCTGCTCCTTCCCAAAACAAACACTTTTTGTCTCAAGAGGAAAACTCAAGTTCCTACAGCTTCTTGTTGCCATGTTCTATTTGGATTATGACACCCAAACTTTCCAGCTTCTTCAGCACCTGCCTATGAAAAATCTTCCCAAATAGTTTTGGCTGATCAGATCTTCTTCTGGAGTAGGTTTTGGTCAAGCTCCTCCTTGGCTGTATCCAGTCCCACAACCAGGTTCCCATGTGGCAGACACAGTTACTTGAGTTTAAATTACAGCTTCAACAACCTTTAGCAAGTAAAGGCTGTCAATTCACATCACCACCTGATCACCCCAACCTCTGGAATCAGGAATACCCACCCTTGGAGATACCCAACCCTCAGCAGGAGAGGCTGCACTGGAGACTTTCACATGACCCCTCTGACCAACACAGTTCTGTGACCCTCCCCTGGCATCAAACACTTCCAGGCAGGACACAGGAACCTCTCCCAGTCAGGTCTCCTGCCAAAGGAATATCCTGCTTGTCCCAGTCCTTTCCCTTAATTTCTGTACATGGCTTGGTGTGCCATGAACTGGAGGATTTGAGGAGTGATTTTTTTGAAGGAGCTCAGATCACCAAGTATAAAAACAAGTCTAAGGACCTAAAAAATAACCTAAAAAATCTGGAAATGCTTGGGGCAGCTTCGTAGTCCACTTTACTTTAGAGCTTGACTGTCCCAGGCAGGGGATTCCCAAACCCTGCCAGACAACCTGCTCTGAGGGAATAAAGTGTTTTCCTGTGGTTGGAAGGAATTTCTCCTGTTTATGCCCACTGCCTCCCACCCTGGCAGTGCTGGGGGGAGCCTGGCCCTCCCTCATTCCTGACTTTTGGGGCTCCCACCCTCCATAAGACACCTCCTCCCCACCCTCCATCCACACACCTGGGATGGGGCTGAAAGCTCCAGAACAAGCAAAGCTCATCATCCCAGCAATGTCTGACAGTGGCACCATTACAAACCAGTAACCCAGGCCAGGCCAGGCCTCCCCTGGCAGCTGCTCTCCCTCTGGGCTCCCTCCTCAGGGTCTCAGGGCAGGAATTCCCCGCTCCAGGCCCTTACCTGGCTGCGGCGGGTGAGGAGGTGGCATCTGGTGGTGCATCATGGGGTAGGGCGGGGGCTGCTGGTGGGGGAGCAGCCCAGGGTGTGCTGGGGCCCCCAGGGGGGCCAGGCCCGGCCCGCTGGGGTGCTGGTGGGGCTGTGGGGGGTTCTGGCTGTGCTGCTGCTCCATTTGCTGGCGGGCCCTGAGCTCGGCGTACTTGAGCTGCTCCATGTGGAAGTTCTGCCTCTCGGTCAGCAGCTGCTGCCTCTGCTGCTCCAGCTGTGCAGGAAGGGGACACAAGGCACAGGAGAGTTAGCAGGGATGCATTTCAAACGTGTGACGCTGTTTTATAACACAACAACACAAAACTCTGAGATCAGAAGGTTAAAAAATGACTCATTTGTTTAGGGATGCATCTCCCTTATCTACTGTTTTACACAGACCAATTTGATTGGTAAAACAAAAGTAAACCTCTTCAATCACATTGGTCAAACCAGAGGGACATCAAGAAGTCCCTCCTGTGAGAAGGAATGGATAACACAGGTACAGCTACAAAAACATTCCTGCTGTTTACAGAACTCTGGGAAAAGAATTTCAGAAAACCAAAACACCTCAGGCATGGAACCAGGGCTACAAACATGCTCCTGCCAATCAGTGGGTTGGGCTGGAAGAAGCCTCTCATCCCAACCCCAAATCCAGATTGAACTACTGTCCTGTGGATGTTTGCAGCAGGTTCCAGAGCTTTTTCTAGCTGGAACACATGAACTCACCTGGTTCTGTCTGAAACCCCTCAGCAACACAGCTCGTTAATGACTGAGCTCTGCACTGAGAACTCAGCCCTAACACAGCTCTGGAAGAAACTGGGGGCTTTCCATCTTCTGCATGTTGGAATGAGGGAGAACAGGAATCTCAGGGGATTTCTAGGTAAGCCTGAAGCAGAATGTGTGTGCAGCTGCAGGAGCTCAGGGATCACAGGCAGGATCCTTCTCCATCCTTTGAGTGCAGGAACTGGATGTCACAGCAGCCAGACACCAGTGATTTGCACAATCAGAGCTTTATGTGAAAAACCTCGAATCATTTAGGCCAATTAACATCAAATAGGCTACTTGGATTAATGATGAAGTCATGTAGAGAGTGAGACCTGAGCAGCCTGGTCTAGGGAAGGTGGCCCTGCCCTGGCTGGAACTGGATGATCCAGAAGATCCTTCCAACCCAAACCACTCTGAGATTTCATGAGAAGAGAAAAAAGCTACAGGAAGCATTTCCTGCTACTGGGCATTTGTATGATGGGTCAGAGCTCTGTTGAAATAAGGGATATTTCGCTTATTTAAGGAATATTGACACATTCCCACACTATTCCTCCTGGACAAGCCGAGTGGGGCTCGCGTGACTCGTTTACAAATATTTAACGAGGGTTTTCAGGTAGACTGCACAACTCAGCTGAAAAGCAGGTTGCCAAGGAGACTCTCACCTAGCAGGAGTTCTCCAAAAATCCCAAAGCTCCCTCAGCAGCCGGTGCTGGCAGCCTGGCTGCTGCCAGGCAGGGCTGGGGAGCAGGAAGGGAGCTGCACAGAGCCGGCATTCAGCAGCCCCAGATGGGCCGAGCTCATGAATTAAACATGACCCTGGCCGGGGTGGAGTGCCTGCCGCAGGGAACACAATGGCATCATTCACGCTGCCCTGCCTCTTTTCTCCTGGGACACTCGGATACGCCGAGGGAAGCACCCCAGAAATCCTCCCCACGGGGAAATGGGGCGTGTGGGGAAACATTCCCGAGGTGGCAGACAGCTGGGAGAGGAATTCCTGCAAATGACCCCAAACAAAGGCTCAGGCAACACTTTTTTATTCCTTTGAGACCCTTTTGTGGCCCTGCTTTGCTCTCTTCGTGGCACCCCATCCTGCTACAGTTTAAAAGAGGCTTTACAAGGATGCCCAAACAGCAGCCAGTGCCTGAAAATTCACACTGGAGAAGGAAAACCAGGGAAAACTTCCCTTCTACACAATCCCTGTGCTTGGGATGAGTAAAGACAACTGGACAGAGAAAAAAAGGCACAAAAACATAAGTTATGAGTTGGTGTCAAAGCTGAGCCAAGTTTAAGCCTGGGCTCTAGCACAAAGCCCAAACCCTGGTTCTGTTGCAGGCTCTGTCACCACCTCAGACACAACCCCAGACTGGCACTAAAACAACTTTTCTCCATTTTCCAGTGGGGATTCCATCAGTACCCTGCAGCTGCTCTCTAATCTCAGCCATTTCTGCAGCTGGAACGAGGCAGGAGCCAGGCTGAGAACCCTCACCAGGGTCAGCTCCTGGCTCCTGCCAGAGGACCCGGGGTGGTGGGGCTGGGAGGGTCTGGAGCTGAGCCAGGGCAGCCCCTGGCAGGCAGGGGCACCTGCAGCAGTGACACAGGGATGTGTCCAGGGGCTTGGGATGGCTCCAGAGAGGGAGACTCCAGCATCCCCTGGGCAGCTGTTCCAGGGCTCTTTCTCCTGCTGAGCTGCAGCTGCTGCTGCTTTGGTTTGTGGCCACTGCTCCTTGTGCTGGCTCTGGCACCATCCTCTGCCAGCCCCTGGGGAGATTGGTGTGCATTGCTGGGATCCCCCTGAGCCTTCCCTTCCCCAGCCTGCCCAAGCCCAGCTCCTGCAGCCTCTGCTCCTCAGGGATGCTCCAGAGCCCTGAACACCTCCCTGGCCTCTGCTGGACCCTCCCCTGCAGTCTCCCTCCAGAAGTCCACTCAGGAAATGAGCTGGAATTCAGGGAGGTGGTTCTGTGTCACACCTGACAATCCCCCAATATCCAACATTTCTGTGCTGTTGTAGAAGTGCTGCACCAGGAGGGGCAATACAAGCATTTAATGTTCACTCATACAACACATCACTCTGCCACAGCTTCATCTCCAGCACAGAACTTCCTTTCAGCAGGAATTTCCCCATGGAAAGGGTGCTCAGGCCTTGGCAGGTGCTGCCCAGGGAGCTTTGGAGGTGTCCCAGGAAGGCCTGGAGGTGACACTCAGGGCTCTGGGCTGGGGACAAGGTGGGGATTGGGCACAGCTCAGACTCCATGGGCTGGGAGGGCTTTTCCAACCACAGGGATTCAGGGATTCCTCCCTGAACAGAACCAGCAAAGCTTCAGGTGCCATTAGAAATTCTGGGTCAGCAAAGCTCCACCAACAGGCCCTGCTTTCCCACACTCAGCACTGGCATCGCTGCCACTGCTCAGCTCAAACACAAATAAATGTGTTTTGCCTGCAATGTAACACCCTCCAGTCTGCAGCACTGATTCCTGTCAACACTCACAATCCCTGCTCCTTCCCTGCAAGGAAAAGCCAGGGCAGCAGGAACGACAGGCACAGTGTGCAGTGGCAGCAAGGAGGTTTTTCTGCTTTAATTATTCCACTAAATATCCACAATGACAGGTGAAAAGACCGAATTTAACCACCAGGAAGCCAAGGGGAAAATCTGTATGCACATTTTTAAAAAGGGAAATGTCATATGCCTCAAAAGGGAGGAAAAAAACCCTTCCCTGTCACTAATGGAATATATCCCCCAAAGAAAGAATCTGCAGGGAACCTTTCCAAAAGAGTTGGGTCCATTTCCTGAGCTGCCAATCAAACACAGACTGAAACGGTGGAGGAAGTGGAGCAATCCAGAAATTCCTGCTGACATCCTGCTCCAAGAGAAGTCCACATCTTGTCAGAGCCCATCAGTGTGATTAGGGGGATCTCTGGATTGGAAAGGAGGCTCTCCATGGAGAGGGTGGCAGGGATGTGGCAGCAGGGCTGGCAGGGCTCAGGGACTGCCTGCACCAGGCCCTTGGGCTCATGGTTTAGTTTAGGTGCTGTGAGGAGCAGGAGTTGGACCTCATGCCCTTTCCAGCCTCAGACAGGATTCCATGAATGCCAAATGGGGGTGTAATTCCATTAAATTCACACACAAGGGCAAATGTAGAAATCCCTGGAATTATGAATCAACATAATCCATCTTGAATCTTCAACCCATCCATAGTAACTGTCTACTCACAACAGCAATGAGGCAGCTACACAGCAGAAAAAAAAAAGAAATTAAAAAAACTGGCCATTCTGATAAAAATGCAGATCTTTCAAGCAGCTGGAGAGGAAGCACTTCTCCAAAGCCTCTGGCACTACACGTGACAACTCCTCATAATTCCTGAGTAATCCAGGCCCAGACAGCTCCTCCTCTCCAGGCCCTGACCTCACTCCTCTCTTCCCCTCTCCTGAAGCTGCTGCTGCATTCCCAGCTCAGGCAAATCCACCACCATCAGCACAGTGAGGCTGGCACTCCTGAGCACTCCCCTTCCACATCCACATCCCACTTCCAGGGCTTCCCCAAAACCTGAACTCTCTCCTTGGAACCAACCCTTCAGGGTTTGGAAAGGCAGGCAGGGCTGAGTCCCTTCCCTGGGGAAGGAAGGGTTCCACTCCTTCCCACTTTTCCAGGGAAAAGCTGTTCTTAGGTCAGATAAAATCCATGTGAAAAGGCCACAGAAAGGCTCAATTCCACCACGTTCCTGCTTGGAGTAAGGATGGGGAAGCAAACCCAGGATGCCCCCAGGGTGCTGCCTATGGAATAGAGAAAACCCTGGATGAAGGAGGAAATGCCACTGTGGGAGGGAATTATGGATTCCAGCTGAAGGAGGACACAGAGGAGAGCAGAGGAGCTGCTGGTTCTCCAGATGTTGGCACACAGATCTTGGCAGGGAGAGATTTAATCCCAAATTCCCACTTACTGCCTCTTTCTCCCGGTCCATGATGGTTTCCAGCTCCTCAAAGTGGCGAAGTTTTATCTCCAGCTTCTTCATCTGAGTCTCCACCAGAAGGGCCACCAGGGACTTGATCTTCCTCTCCTCCACAGCTGCCAGGTGCTGGGGATGAAACACAGGGGTTATTCTGTGACACTGGGCACAGACAGGGGCTTGGAGGAGGGAATCATCCAGCTTCAGCCATCCTACTCCACTTCTGGACAGAAAACAGGGAATTAGATCATAAATCTAATTTATACATTTATATCAGAGGCCCTTGCAAGATTATTAAGGTTTTAATCAAACAAATAGGTGTGAAGGTTTCATACAAGAGGTGAGGAGGATGCCCAGAGCAGTCCAGCTCTGCCTTCCCAGCACTGGGAGCACTTCCAGTGGGAATGCAAATGAGGGAGAAGGGTCTGTTCAGTGGAGTCAGCTGAGGGTCACCCAAAAAAAGCTCCCAGCAGGACACACACAGGAGGCTGTGACCCAGAATGACCCCAAAGCACGGAGATGGCACTGCCACGTCTTCACCATTAAAACAGATTTTTCCTCAAGTAGAAGGCAAATTGATTCTTTATAAGGATTAACTTCATCCCATTTATATCCACACATAAATAACACCAGAGATCTGTGTATATATATTTGATACATGAGACATGGAAGTGTTTCACACCCTCAGAGTGTGACAAGTGTGGTCATGATGCCTTTCCTGGTTTTTGTGGAAAACCTGCTGCTCAGAAGGAGAACACCCTGAGAATGCACCCACCATGCCCTGCCTGGGGGCTCTGCACAGGCACAGATGTGTCCAAGCCTTCCTGACACATCCAAGGGCTGGGGCTGTCAGAAGGGAAAGGTGAGGGCTGAGGGCAGAAGGAAAAAAGGGAAAAGCTGGAGCTCATCCAGCTCCAGCTGCAAACAGACCCCTGCTGAGGGAGCTGGGCCCCAAACTGGGACGAACACAGAGCTGGAGGAAAGCAGCATTAAAATCCTCCCTGGAACCCTGAATATAATCAGAATTTCTCAAACCCATGTGATACTGTGCCATTTGCCTCCCTGACCCAGCAGCAGTGGAGGAGGGCTCAGAAAATGTGGGTAAATGCTCTCCTGAGTCTCTAAAGTGAATTTCAAATCAGCTCTGAGAGAATCAGAGTGACCCCAAGCTCATCCAACACCACATCCCTGTGAGATTCCAGCAGCTGTTCCAAAACTGACCGAAGGGCTGCACACAAAATAATGAAACAAAGCTGACAGAGCAGGAAATTTCATGTCAAATAACACTGTTTAGTAAAATAAATTCCTTTCTCTGAAAATTCAGAGTGAGGGAATCACCTGTGACAGAGTCTTCTACCAAACATTTCATTCTGTTTCACATGTGCAATTTCAGTGATGAAATGGGATGAACACCTATTCAAAGCACGTGATCAGGTAAAAGACAGGTCTCAAAATGCACCTTGGAAAGGAAATTATCCCTCAAGTTTTTCCTAGAGAGATCCAGAGGCTGTTCCTCAGCCTGCATCACCCAGGGCTTTCTGTGGGCAGAGGACAAATCCCTGTGGCTGCAGCTGAGGAAAACCAGGAACACAAATTCAGTGGTAATTTGAAATGCCTGATAAACCCATCACTGCACCAGCCTCGAGTCATGAATGAGCAAGTGATCCTAAAGGGCTCTTCCAACCTAAATGATTCTGCAAAAAAGAATGATGGAATGCATGAATGGTCTGGTTTGGATGGGACCTTAAGGATTATCCAGTGCCTCCATGGACACCTCCCACTGTCCCAGGGTGATCCAAGCCCTGTCCAACCTGGCCTTGGGCACTGTCAGGGATCCAGGGGCAGCCACAGCTGCTCTGGGAATTCCAGCCCAGCCCCTCCCCACCCTCCCAGCCAGGAATCCTTCCCAATCTCCCACCCAGCCCTGCCCTCTGGCAGTGGAAGCCATTCCCTGTGTCCTGTCCCTCCATCCTTTGTCCCCAGTCCCTCTCCAGCTCTCCTGGAGCCCTGTTGCCTCCCTGGGACCAGCAGCCTCTAGGAATGATCTCTGCAGTCCCAGGCACCTCCCAACAGGAATTCAGGGAGGTCACAAGATCAGAGTTTGCCAGGAGGTCAAACTGGACCAGAGCCATTGTTCTGGGAAGGGGAAATGATGGATCCAGAGCAGAAGTTCTGCAGCTCAGTCCCAGCTGGAGCAGAGCAGGAGCAGCACAGGCCAGGATCCACCAGGGATACTTTTGCACAGAAAGGAAAAACCAGCTCACATTGGGTGTCCATTGAGAGGAAAATGAGCAGAAATAAATTCTAATGCTGTTTGTTCAGAAACTAGAACCTGTAAAGACACATTTAAATTGTTGGTCTGTATGAAATAAAGAGTCTCACCCTGGACATTCATGTTCATCATTTCTCAAACAGCACAACTTCTGGAAGCCACTGATTCCAAAAGAAAGAAAAGAAAAAAAACAAACAAAACAACAAAACCAAACCAGAACCCCCCCCAACAAACAAAACTCACTTGTCTTTAACCACCATCTTCACTCAGAATCCAACTGCAATATTCCTCTGATATAAAATCCTAAGGAAAACAGCTTTTCACATGACCAGGCCTAGAGTTTATGATGAAGAGTTTAATTACTCCCTGAGACAAGACACAGACCACCCAAAGCTCTAATATTGTCTGGCTTTTTAAAGTGAGTGGGAAGGGAAATCCCTGTTGAACCTGAATTCTACTCTGAAGTGTCAACCACCTAATTACAATACATTATTCCCTGTAATGGAAAGCTGAAGCTCTTCCAGAACATTATTACTGCCATAATGAAAAGTCAGCTCCCTGCTCCCCAACTTGTTATCTCCAGAGGAAGGGGAGCAGCAGCTCATCTCCATTTGGAGCAAGTGGCCCTCCATAAAGCACAGATTAAATCTCCTGTCTCCTCACACAGACACAGGTTTTTCCAGCCTGGCACAGGATATCTTAGAGTCACCCTCAGGTTCAAAGCCCAGCACAAGGGAGCCACTCTGGATTCTGCACTTCACCAAGATACTGAACCTCAGCTGGGGCTGCAATTGGGATTTTAAGGACAGGAGTTGTCTGCCATGTGGGATTTTACAGCCTGGTTTGGAAGGTAAGAACTAAAATATCCCCCCTCTCCTGGGTTCAAAAGGAGGGGCTGCACAGGACAACACCCACCATCCTCACTCTAGGGGATGCAGCTGGGGAAAAAGTCAAAGAGTCAAAGATCAGGGGGGGAAAAGGTAACAGAACACACAACACCTCACTCTATCCATGGAAATCCATCAGGAATAAACACCACCCATGCTTTGCTCCTGGTTTCTGTAAAGCAGGTGGACCTGGGATGTGGCACCGAATCCAAGAGCGGTTTAAAAACCCAAATTAAAACTTGAATCCAAAGAAATTTGTACAGAGAAAACAGATTTGAAAGCAATACTCTAAAAGTAGTGAAAGCAACGTGGTTCCTGCAAGGAGGAAAGGCAAGACAACGTGCAATTAGTAATTACAGGGTAAAGAAAAGCTGATTCAACACAGCTCATTAGAGACCACACACAAACAGGAGATTAAGGGGAGACACCAGCGTGCTTTTAACAGAACTCCTAACACAAAAGTGTTAAGGTATCTGTGAAAGCTGCAGTGCCAGGACTGAGCATCCCTCTGTGTCTGCTCCACAGAGCCCAGGGGTTTGTGTGGAGCCCTGGAAGGGTTTGTGCCCCTCAGCACCACAGCCAGACCCTCAGCAGACAAAAGCCTTGCCAGGAATTCACACACATTTTGGGGCTATTCCCTAGGGATGTTCCTCCAGTCCATAATCACCCAGGGAGCTGCTTAATTAAAACTGAGCCCTCGGGGGCTCAGGCAGGAGAAACAAAGGCAGCACAGTGCTCCTGTGAGGTGTCAGGGATCAGAGGTGAACCCCACAGCTCCGGGAGCAAGGAGCACTCCAGGCACAGCTCTGGGGTCCCTGGGAGCCAAGCCCAGGGTGTTGGGAAGCACCAACCTTGGCTTTGGTGGCAGCAGAGGCCAAGGCAGCAGCTGCAGCTGTGGCCACGTTTCCTTCCGAGATCTCGTGCTCCACTTTCTTCTTCCCAGCCTCGGCCTCTTTGTCTTTGCTGCCATCAACGTTCTCCTTGTTCTCCTCTGCCTCCTTTTCCTCTGCAAGACATTCCCAGCCCAGCCAGTTACACGCCTGCCCGGCGTGCCAGGGCACCACACTAATTAGTCAGGCACTAATTAACTCATCCTCAGCTCCAGGGCTGCTCCCCCATCCAAGTGCTGACAGGGGAACCCCAGTTTGAGGATCTGATGCAACAAATGGGGCAGCTTTAAATGCTCTTCATTCCCATCCTCCCAATTCAGCACCTGCCCTCAGCTCCCCCTCTTCATTTCCAAATCAACTCCATCAAACACAAATGCTCCTCATTCCCACAGCGCTAAAAATCTCAGTCTAAGTTGCAGGAAAAAAGCAATATATCCATTCCCATCCCTGGCAGTGCCCAAGGCCAGGCTGAACACTGGGGCTTGGAGCAGCCTGGGACATTGGGAGTTGTCCCTGCCATGGCAGGGTGGCACTGGAGGATCCTTACAGTCCCTTCCAACCCAAACCATTCCATGATTTTATGAGGCACAGGGAAATGTCAGAAAGAATAAGGTTTTATGTAGATGCTGTTACTCCTCAGCCTGTCAAAATCCAGGCTCTGCATCACTTCCCAGGGAAACTGAGCTGAAATGTTAACTTCCAAGGGGAGAAATGAGCAGAGAATCCCAGGATGGTTTGGGTTGGAAGGGACCTTAGAGCCCATCCATGCAGGGACACCTCCCACTATGCCAGGTTGCTCCCAGCCCTGTCCAACCTTAAACACCACCAGCAGTTCCACTTCTTTGCATCCAAAATGATCCAATGTTGTGGAATATGGGTAAACCCCACCATTTCTAGGACCCACAGGCACTTGGGTGTTGCAACTCCTTCCCCCATCCCCAGGGTTGGGAAGCTCAGGGAGGGATTTGGTGCCTGAGCTCTGCAGGGAGGTTCAAGTGGAATCTGCTGTGCTGAGCAGCCCGAGGTGCCAGGGGAGCATTCCCAGCTGGGTTTGGGGCTGTCCCAAGCACCCTGGAGCAGCTCTGACCTGTCTTGGGCTCTGCAGCACCTTCACTCTCCGGCTCCTTCTCCACATTCCGCTCGCTTTCCCCTTCTGGGACTTTCTCTGCTTCCTCAGGTTCACTCTCAGCCTTGCTCTCCACCTGAAGGGGATGGGATTGGTTGGACAATGGCAGGGAGAGAAAAGATATTCAGTGTTCACTTTGCTCATGGCCTTCAAATGAAGTGAAGAGAATACATTTTAAAGGGTGGCTGCTGCTTAAGCCAAATTTGACAAACAAACCCAGTATGTGAGTAACTAAACTGGACCAAGTCCAGTGACCCAGGCCAAGCTGGGTTACTCTGTGGGTGCAAAAACTCATGAATGAAGATCACAGGACCATGGAATGTCTGGGAATATGCAGATTTCCAAGCCCTGAGTGAGTCTTCCCCGCTTATATCTTCCCAAATGTCCCTGTTTATCAGGGAGGCAGAAGAATTACCCAAAAACAGAGTGGGAAATAACCCCAAGGCTGCACTGATCAGCCCCAGGTTAGTCTGAACTCCTCATTAAAAAAAAAAAAAAATCTCCTGTTGCTGCAGACTCCAGAAAAAACCACTCCTACTTACTTATCAGGAATGTTAAAGGAATTAAATAATAAATAAATAATAAATTTAAAGTTAAATTTACATATATAATTAAAACATTACTTCTATTAAAATACCCATTAAACAACATTATCTTAATACATAAACAAATAAAGTAGTAATAATTTAAACATTAGAATAATTTAGCAGTAATTAAACTGCTACCCTGGAATTCCAGTTTAATCCCAGCTCATGTCTGAAACACTCACTGCAGTTTGAGGTACCTGTCTGTGGACACAGGTCATGAAAAAGCCACAAATGTGTTCCTGTGGTCATTATCAACAGGTTGAAGGATAATGATAATTAGAGCCTGAACATCTGATCTTTACAGGCAGAGTGGATCACCCCCAGCACCAGGAGGAGACACATCCATGCCCAGGAGCCAGCCCAGGCTCTGGGATAACTGGGAGTGTTCCAAATCCAGCATGTCCTGGGACACCAGGAGGAGACACATCCATGCCCAGGAGCCAGCCCAGGCTCTGGGATAACTCAGTGTCCCAAATCCAGCATGTCCTGAGAGCCTTGGCCCAAGCCCCTGTGCAGGACCAGCCCTGCAGTGACACCCCAGGGTCCCCCAGAGCCCCAGCTCCATTCCCAGCTCCCAGAGCTCCTCCCAGCCCAGCCCTTTTCCCCCAGGAGCAGGAACACCCCAGTGATGCCTCACTGCTGTCACTTCAGACTCCATCAGTGAGAAGCAGCTCTGTGGAGGCTGGAAGCTGTCCCTGTGGGGACACAACTGTCCCCTGTCTCACAGGCACCCCAAAACTGAATTCAGGACTGCAGTGGCACAAGCCTCCTGCCACCAGAGCCAAACTCACCTTCTCTGCTGGCTGCCCCTCTGCCTCTGTTTCCATCTTCTCTTCCTCAGCTCCATCTGAGAAACAAAGAGAGAAGGGTTTGGAATTGCCCCACAGCCACTCCCCACACTCCCTCCCTGTTTTGGACTTAACTAAAATCTGCTGTTCTCTACCAGTGGCTTCAGGAAGGTGCCAGCACTGAACTGGCACAGATCAGGCTGCTCCAAGCCCTGTCCTGGGGCACTTCCATCCCCCCAGCCCTGAGACAAGGCCCAACTGGTGTTAAAGTGAGACCACCACGAGGACAGAGGAAGAAATAACAAAGATAATCATGAAGGAGTCACTGGATGGGTGCACCTTGTGGCAGGACTGCTGGAAAAGCTGGGAGTGCATCCTGGACACAGCCCTTGGCAATTCATTTATTACTTTATAAAACATTGATTTGAAATGCTCCTGTAATGACAGCTGGTTCTGGAGATCAGGGGATAACAACAGCCATGGAAACACCATGGAGGTGCCTGGATAATGTCCTAGAATCCCTGATATTTTGTGGGATTGTTTAGAAGTTCAAGAAATCCCAATTTGTGCACAGCTCTGCAAGGAGGGACGGGAGGAAGCACAACCTCGTGGTCCTGGCCCAGGATTTCACAATTTAATGTACAGAGGCATTAAAGGAGCTTATTTAGATCCTGGACTGGGGTGATGCAGAACTGCTGGTGACAAGCCCTGATCCATCTCTAAGCTTCTGAAGACATCAGCTGGTGCTGGGGGTTCATTTTCAGTAATCCTCATTTTCCTGCTAATTCCTGTGTGCTACACTGAGGAAAAACAAGGTACCAAGAGTTCTTCTTGAACAGAAACAGTTCTGTAGAGAAATTTTTACACAAGTCCCTTCCATATACAAGAAAAACCAACAAAAATGTCTGACTGAAGGGTAATTGTTTTCCTCATGGCCTATTTTAAGATGATAAACCCACTTATCTGAACTATCTGCCACCATAATTCAATTTAGGGAGACTGGGGGACGTTCTTCCTCACAGGTTTTATCTGAGTTAGGATTTAGTGACCCAATAATGTCACAGGGAAAATCTCGATTAGATTTCGTCAGACAGCTCTTTCAAGCCTAGAAGCAGAGTTCCAAACTGGGCTTAAAAGTGTCATTCCTCCTGGGAAAGGGAAGGATTCACAAAGAAAGCTGGATTCAATCCTTTAAGAAAAAAACAAAGGAAAGACAAAATGCAGAACTCTCTGAGTGTGCCCAGGTTGGTGGTACTCAAACAAAAAAAATACTGTACAGAAATACATAAATTTACATTCTTGGGTGGGGAGGATCACTGAGATCATCCCAATTCCACCCCTGCCATGGCAGGGACACCTCCCACTGTCCCAGGCTGCTCCAAGCCCTGTCCAGCCTGGCCTTGGGCACTGCCACAGTTGCTCTGGCCAGGAGACCATGCATGGACCATGGGAGCTGCTGAGGGACTGCTGCTGCTGCTGTGGAGAAATTCACAGGATCCCAGGATCCCTGAGGCTGGAAAAGCCCTCCCAGCCCATCAAGTGTACCCTGTGCTCAATTCCCACCTGTCCCCAGTCCAGAGCTCTGAGTGCCACCTCCAGGAATTCCTGGGACACCTCCAGGGATGGGAATTCCAAAGCTCCCTGGGCAGTTCCAAGGCCTGAGCTTCCTTTCCATGGGGAAATTCCTGCTGCTGTGCACCCTGATCCTCCCCTGGCCCAGCCTGAGGCCATTCCCTCTCCTCCTGTCCCTGTTCCCTGGGAGCAGAGACTGATCCCCCTGGCTGTCCCCTCCTGGCAGGTAGGAGTTCCAAACAAAGAGGACATCCCAGAAAGAAAAACTGCCTCCCATCCACTCTTTAGAGAGGATTTTCTCAAGGAAAAGCACACAGAGCATCTCAAAGTGCTCCCAGATCCTCCCTCGTGTCAGGACACATTGATGGACACCATCCAAACCCAAGTGCTCCTTCCCATTGCCAGGGACACCCTGGGAGGAAGGGACATGTGACACCAGGATTATTGCAGACATCCTGATTTCACCTCGCTCCTCTGGTGCTGGCTGCTGCAATAAACCTCAGGTTAAGGTTAGGCTGACAGCTTCAGACAGGCTGTACTCAATGGGTTCTGAAAAGTGTTTTCCTGCCTCAGCTGCAGAGCCCTGACACGCAGTGACAGCGTGGTGGCTGCAGCTCCCAGGGCCACCGGGTGCCACCGTGGGACAATGCAAGGGACAACAGGGCCAACACCCACTGTTAGTCTGGGGGAAATGAGTTTGCCTGGGTGGGAGCAGGTTTTTGGTTCTAAATCACAGGCTGCTCAAAGGGTCCCAGAGTCATTAAGGTTGGAAAAGACTTCCAGGACCATTGAATCCAGGCTGTGCCTGATGCCCATCAGAGCCCAGAGCACTGGGTGCCACCTCCAGGTGTTCCTGGGACACCTCTGGATCCACCACCTCCCTGGGCACCCCCTTCTAATATTGAACACCATTTCCATGCAGAATTCCTCAAAACAGTAGAGCCTGGTAAAACTTAGTCCCTAATTCCAACAAGAAAGGATCACACAAAGCCCAGAGCACGCCTGACCTTCTGCACAGCCATGGCACAATGGCCTCTGGCCCCTGGCACAGACACACCTGTTCTGATTTTCCTGTGTGAGCTGATGAGCTTAATGAAAATACACCCCAGAGGAATTGATCAGTTGGAGATATGTGTCCCTGGGACAAAGGGGAAGCCTTGACTCTAAGGGGAGAACCCTTGAAATCCCTTTCCCCTGCACCAAAGATGCTCTTGAACTCTTTGGTGTTGCACCTTGCAGGATGTGGGAATCAAGGATTACAGGATCATTAAAGCTGGAATACACCTCTGAGGCCATGGAGAACAAACTGTGCCTGATCCCCACCCTGTCCCCAGCCCAGAGCACTGAGTGCCACCTCCAGGAATTCCTGGGACACCTCCAGGGATGGGCACTCCAAACCTCCCTGGGCAGCCCCTGTTAATATTTAACAACCTTTCCATGAAGGAATTCCTCCTGATGCCCACCCTGAGGCTCCCCAGGCACATCCTGAAGCTGTTCCCTCTTGTCCTGTCCCTTGTTCCCCAAATGAAAGGACATTTCCTAGGTCAGGAAGAGGCAGATGGTTGTGAGCCACCACAGGACACCTCTCAAGAGGGAAAAACCACTGGGAAATGAGGAATCATCACCTCTGCAAGCCCCTCTTTCCACCTGAATCAGCAGCTATTCTGTTTTTATGGAATTTTGTTCTGTTGTGCACATTATCTCCATGAAACACTGAGCCCTTTTTTCTAACACATGAACTTGGAGCTGATTTCTGCCCAAGCCCATTGACTTCAGAGAGAACTTAAATGGACTTTGGGTCAACAAGGAAACCTGTGACACATCTCCCTGCCAAGAACTGCCTGTGTTACCACAGAGATGCAGAAGCAGCAGATCCATAACCTCTCTGCAAACAAAAGCAGAGTCACCTGCCTGAGCTTCATCTCAGCAAACATTTTAAGATGCCCTGCAGACATCCCAGACTCCTGTTTTCACTGTGCCAACACACAACCTGTCACAGCCAGGCTGCAATATTAATATTTAATTGAGAGGAAATAGACGATAGCTGTGGAAATATCCCAGCTCTGGGTATGGAAATGATGCCGTTACCTAAACCATCATTTACATTTCCCACAATAAATCAGGGCTGCACAGCTCTGCTCGTGCCTCACACAGCCTGGGGGCTCAGCAACAGGGGGGCTCCGTGGGGAAGCCACAGCAGCTTCTGTGTGAGCCACAGCAATTCACCAGGAGAGGGTGATGGGCTCGACTCCTGGGGCAGAGCCAGCCCCCAGGACACACCCAGAGCTAAGGAGCACTCCAGAATCCATTGGTTTTGTTTCCATCACCTCAGAGTTCTCACCCTGGAGGGCAGGAGAGAAATCTCCCTGCCAAACATGACTATAATAATAATAACTGTGTGTACGTGCCCTCCTTGTGTGTGGTTGGGAATGACTCAAACCCAGCCACAAAATGGTAAATTTAACCTCCACTGGCAGCGTTTGCAGGTGTAGGGATGCAGGAAATCAAAGCACCATCCTTCCCTCACTGGCACAGAGCAGCCACAGCCTGAGCCCCCAGGATGGATGTCAGTGGAAATGTTGCTGGAGTAGGACCTGAAATGCTCAAGTAACTCCAACACAGCCCCTTCAGAGGCTGCCTTGAGAAATCAGTGTCACTAACCACCTCTGGAAAGACATTAACAAAGACTTCCTAGAAATTATTAAACACCACAGGTGTGCTGGATATTCCCTTTCCCTGGAGCTTAATCCCAACCAGAAGAGCTGGATCCTTGCTTGCTCCCCTCAGGCCATTTTCACTGACACAGCTGCAGAGCAGCTCCAGTGATTGTGTTCCACAGCCTGCTCTGGGGCAGCACTCAGAAAAGTCTTGATATTTATGGTGGGGAACTGTTTTAAAACCCTACAGCAGATTGTCCAGAGACAATTTTCCTGGATCCCTGGCAGTGCCCAAGGCCAGGCTGGACATTGGGGTTTGGAGCAGCCTGGGACAGTGGGAGGTGTCCCTGCCATGGCAGGGGTGGCACTGGGTGGCTTTAGGGTCCCTCCAACCCAAACCTTTCTATGACTTTATGAAAGCAGGAGGCAGAGTCCACCACGCTCACCACAGCATCTGAACCACTCCAGTCTCCTTGTATCTCCACTGAAGCCTCACTTTATCAACTTAAAAGGAATTACCACCAGCTTTTAAAAAACCTAACAATGAAGACTTAGAAGAGGAGATTCTTGGGTATTAACTTAAGCTCCTCCAATCTGTTCTAGTCATTTTCCCTTTTCACATTCCATATTGACTATAATTCATTGATGTTAAATAGTTTTAAAATTATTAATGGAGCTCTGATATAATTTGATTTTTGAAATATAACAACTAATGATCTTTAATTCTAGTATGGAACCTTAAGCAGATACTTCTCCTTCTCCATAGTTGCATTTAAATATAAAACCAGCATTCTGTGATTCCATCACAGAATGGATGGAGGGACAGGATTCTGTGATTCCATTACAGAATGGATGGAGGGACAGGACACAGGGAATGGCTTTGAAGAGGAAGAGGGCAGGGTTAGACTGGATATTGGGCAGGAATTGTTCCCTGTGAGGGTGGGCAGGCCCTGGCACAGCTGTGGCTGCACCTGGATCCCTGGAAGTGCCCAAGGCCAGGCTGGATGGAGCTCACCTGGGACAGTGGAAGGTGTCCCTGCCATGGCAGGGGTGGCACTGGATGACCCTGGAGGTCCCTTCCACCCCAGCACCCTTTGGTTCCATGACAATGTCACAGCCAGGGAAGCTCCATCCCCACCTGGACCTCAGGCAGACGTGTCCATCCCTGCCCACTGCTCTGAGGTACAATTCCGTGGAGTCTGAGCACAGCCACCCCCACCCAGGGGACAATCCCGGGGTCCCTGTGCCCAGCTCTGGGGGTGGGAGGCACCACAGACTGCGGAGTGACCCAGTTCACTCGGGCTGAGCAGCTCCCCCAGGGAGAACCATCTGCTCCTGCCCTAATTTATTCCATTAGTCACAGCCCAGCACAAATCGCATTAACGCCGCCGGGGCCGGGCCCAGCTCCCCACGCTGCTCACTCCGAGCTGACTCTGGGGTGGGCTCTGCCCTGACACCCCAAACACCCTGACAGGCACCTCTGAGTGCCCTGCTCCTGCTTGGGCACCAATTCTCCCAGAGAAAGGGCCAGAAAGGGCCAGCCTGTGAGCTGGGAACGGGAAAACTCAAAGCAGCAAATGTGTTACAGGGGGACACGGTCAGGACAAGAGGAAATGGCCTCAGGATGTGCCAGGGGAGGCCCAGGGTGGACATCAGGAGGAATTCCTTGATGGAAAGGGTTATTAAATACTGCAAGGGCCTCCCCAGGGAGGTTCAGAGTCCCCATGCCCAGGAAAGTGGCCCAGGAAGGTGGCACTTGGTGCTCTGGGCTGGGGACAGGGTGGGGATCAGGCACAGCCTGGACTCTGTGACCTTCGGGGGCTTTTCCAACTGAAATGATCCTGTGAAGTCCCTAAAACCTGTTCAGGGAGAATATGGCAAAGGGAAACAAAGACTGGAAGAAAAATTTAACTTAAGCTGACCTTATTTTAAAACACCTATGAAATCAAACAGCCCCAGACAGCTAACACAGAGATATGGTTTATGGCTGACTTGTAAACAAACCCCAAAGCCTTGTCCTTCCAGCAGAGCTTCAATGCCTGCTGTCAGCTCTGAGGAACAGGGAGCAGCAGATATTCCAGATGTTTCTCTTCCCTTTCCAGCACACAATGCACACCATCCCAAAGCACCGAGCTGCCTCATGGCAAGTCTGTCCCACTGAGTGCACAACTGAGATATGTGACAGAAGGGCTGAGTGGTTTGTTTGCTTCTTTTCTAATTAAAAACTATCTTGGTGATTTAAATGGCATTTTGCAATCTAATTTACTGGGTAGTCTTGCAATGGCCATTAAGTGCTATAAATAGCAGCCCTCCGTGGGTAGCAGTTGATAACTGAAGAGCACCACACAGCCCCTTGTGATGCCATCCCACAATCTGGCACCTTGCTCGTGTCCCTGGAAGGGGTGACAGCAGGTCAGCTATGCAATGCAGGAGCACATCCCAAATCCAGCCTCCCAGTCAGGCTCCATCACATCCTGCTCAGCTTCACCCAAAGCCAGACGTGCCTTTTCATGTCCACTCACTAAACTCACTAAAATCGTTTGTGATAAGCTGAACAAAGCAGGAGCCAACAGGGCTAAGAGGAAAATAACAGTGACAGGAGAGTAAATCTGTAACCAAATGAGGAGAGCAAAGCCTGAGAAAGCCGTGGGGACAGAGTCAATTGTGTCTGCTCCTCCTGCTGGGGAGAGCCACCAGGGGCCAACAGAGAGGGGTTTCACTTCCCAGGGAGCTGCTTTGACATTCCAGACTAAGGAGGAACCAACTTGCACCAGCCAGGGTTTCAGAGAAGAGACTTAATAGCAGAATATTTGCTGAACAGACAGAAATGAAACCAGGGCTTGTGAACACACACAGGTAATGCCCAGCAGAATTCCAGCCCACCCAGAGGCAGGACTGGATCAGCATGTGCCAGTCCAGCACTCCATCAGAAATTCCTCTCCTGCTGGGTCCACAGTAAGCAACACACTCAGAGCACCAGATTCACCCTAAACCCCACTGCCCAAACCCCTCAGTTTGCTTTAACACCACAAAGGCAGCATCCTCCAACACCCATCTAATGGAATATCCTGCTCTGGCATTTTTGGTCAGTCCACTCTGTGCATCCCAAGCAACAGCATTTCCACACAGAGAGCAGAAAACAAACTCCTAAAACTCAAGGCAGTCCTAAATTCCTTAGTTCAGTGCCCAAGTCAACCCTGCAGAAAGCAGAATGACCCATCCCCTTCTCCTTATCACTGCTTCCATCTCCTGCTGGAACTGAATTTAGGGTTTATCCCAACTCAGAGGAACGTGCTCCCAGGGAAGCTCAGCTGCAGCATTCCAGGGGATGCAGCACTCCAGGGGGATGCAGCACTCCAGGGGGATGCAGCACTCCAGGGGATGCAGACTCACCCATCTTCTCGGGCTCCTCGGGGCCGGTGCCAGCGATGCAGCTGCTCTCCAGGCCGTAGGTTGGATCCACCTTCCCAGAGGCTCGAGCTGCTTCCTGCACTTTCTTCACGTGGGCTTCCACCAGCTCCAGGGGCACCTCCTCTCTGACCCGGGAGAACTCCTCTGGGGGACACCACACAGGGAATGAGACATTCTGGGGCTTTTGCAGCAAATAAAGGGTTTTCGCTGATCAGTGTGCAGGTAAACCCTGGGACAAAGGCAATCTCCAATATCTGAGTTCCTTCCTGACATGTGAGGCGGTTGATTTTCTCTTTTGGATGTGGTAGAGTCTCTTCCCAAATTACATAAAATTGTTTTTTATGTGGAAAAACAAGGAAAAACTTGAAGGGAGCTATTTTATCAAGTGGACACATCCAGTGTCCACTCAAGACTTGAACCCTCTGTGCAAGAGTCCCTGCCCATTGCAGGAGGTGGAATGGGAGATCCCTTTAAGGCCCATTCCAACTTAGTCCAGTCAGGGAATTCCAGGATCTCTGCCAAATAATTTCACAGAGGTAACACAGGAAAACTGCAAGATTCACACTGAATTTACCCAGAGCTGCTCTGGTGACACTGCTCAGAGGAACACCAACCACCAGGGGCAAACCCATCAGCAGCAGTGAGGGCAGAAGGCAACAAAGCCATTCCCAGGCACTCAGGGACCTTTCTGGAGCCACTCCAACTTCACAGAGAGGTTGGGAGGGTCTGGAGCTGAGCCAGGGCAGCCCCTGGCAGGCAGGGGCACCTGCAGCAGTGACACAGGGATGTGTCCAGGGGCTTGGGATGGCTCCAGAGAGGGAGACTCCAGCATCCCCTGGGCAGCTGTTCCAGGGCTCTTCCTCCTGCTGAGCTGCAGCTGCTGCTGCTTTGGTTTGTGGCCACTGCTCCTTGTGCTGGCTCTGGCACCATCCTCTGCCAGCCCCTGGGGAGATTGGTGTGCGTTGCTGGGATCCCCCTGAGCCTTCCCTTCCCCAGCCTGCCCAGGCCCAGCTCCTGCAGCCTCTGCTCCTCAGGGATGCTCCAGAGCCCTGAACACCTCCCTGGCCTCTGCTGGACCCTCCCCTGCAGCTCCTTGTACTGAGGAGCCCAGAACTAGACAGGATATTCCAGCCGTGCCCCACCAGGCCACCCTTGCTGCCAAGAGGATTTCAGGAAAGCAGAACACAAACCTGGGAAGAGCAGAGCTTCCCCTACACAACCTTTCCCCCCACCTCCTGCATTTAACCGCATGGGTTTGACTTTCTGAACATAGGAATTTGGAACCTGCTAACATCTTGCTGAGAATTCTCAAGATGCAGAACCCCAAGGCCAGGTGAGGGCCCTGCGTGGAGGGATGGGCACGGGGAGGGAGGGACGGGCAGGCACCGGGAAGAGAGGGACAGGCACAGGGAGGGCCGGGCTGTCCGTACCCAGGGCGGCCTTGGCGGCGGCCGAGGCCACGCGCGGATCCACCACGGAGGCCAGGAAGGCCACGGTGCTCATGACGGGGTTGCCAGACTGGCTGAAGGGCACAGGCTGGTAGGCCAGGGGTCCCAGCGAGGCGTCCGAGTTCTCCAGGTAGGGATCCTCGATGGGCAGGCGCAGGAAGTGCAGGATGCACTCGTCCTGCGTGCGGCTGCCCACGTGCTCCGACACCTTGTTCCAGTCGTCCTTGTACATCTCCAGGGCCTGCACAAAGGGAAAGGCACAGGCTGCACACACAGGCCTGCCTGCTCGGGGAAAGCAGCACTGCTGGGGAAAAGGGGCTCTCCACGCTGGTTCTGTCGGGGTGATGGAGCAATAAATGTGGGTCAGACTGTCAGACTCAGATGTTTATTAATTCCTATCCATGGTACAGTCTCACAAGATGTGAGCTCTGCTAACAAAGTAAAAAGTGGCTCTTTCTCAACCCTTTACAAGGCCTTTTAAGCACAAACTGTCCAATTAAGAAATGACACCTAAATTCTTTTTACGTTTAACCCATGTCCTACAATGTGGATTTTTCTACCCAATTACAAAACCCCACCCAGACCATGAAGAAAAAGGTGAAAAAGAACTCAGCCTACACCCTAAATCTTCCATCTTGCTTTATATATTACTATATTCTAAACCTTAAACTCTAAGTTTTGCACCCTGTCATATCACACACTTCTATCCAAACTCCACACTCACAGTCCCAGGGCTGTCACTCTATTTTGGAAACCTTTCTCATGGCCTCAGGTCAATGCAGAGTTTTCTTAGAGGTCAGAGCCTGTCAGCACAAAAAGTCAAAAATTCTCAGTGCCCAGGCTTCCAACAGCAGACAACTACTAAAAACAGGGTTGTTTTTCTGGTATCAAGATTATCTGTGTAAGAAATACGAGTATTTCCCTGGGGTCTCAGTGACATTGAAGCCACAGGGATCACCACAGGAGTGGATGCTGCTACTGTACCAAAAAGCATTGTCAGAAGACTTGGGATTTACTAATATTTGCACAGCAGGCATTTCTCCATTTTGCTTCCACAGAGAACTAAATCTGCTCTTCCCACCAAGTCTCACAATTCTTTAATTCCCACCACTCCCCCCAGGGCTCTGGAGTTCCCTCCCTGAACACAGGGGCAGGAACAGGATCTATTTCTCACATGTGGACTGGCTGTGATGGTGAAATCCAGTCTGTAGTTCCATCAGATGTTATGGAAGTGGAAAAGCATCAAACCAATACACCAGGGGAAAAGAGGGAAATTATCCCAGATCCTGAAGGCAGGAGAGAGCAGTTCTGCAGGAGCTGTACACCAGTGTGACTGCTGTTACCATTGGGGCTAACAAACCATTACTGGCTCGATAAGGCACCTGATAAAAGTAAGAACTTCCAGATCATATCAAAGACACAATTCTGAATTTCAATCATTTTTAAGTTTCCTCAAGAAACATCTTAAAACAATTTGACAGCAATGAGCTACTGAAGGCCCTGCACTAGTTCCTAAAAAACCAAGACATTAATCCTGTAAAACCCTCCAAGTCACAGCCTAATAAATTATTACTCCTTATCAAGCCATTTTTTTCCTTGAAAATTGTTTTAGTGAAGCATCTGGACAGTATAAAATAAATAGTGACATATCCTGAATCATTAACTTTTACATTTCTGCGAGGATTCATGGTGCAGTCACCCAAAAAAGGCAAAAACCCATTTGAGTTTCTGGCAAAAGATGTTCAATGCGAAAATGAGTTTTCCCAAGTAAATGTCTCCCACAAGGCTGAGAACTCCCCGAAATCTCCACCTTCCAGACTGATTTAACTCTGAGAGCAGGGAGGGAGAACTTGGAGCTAGGCTGGATCTGCCAGGGCTCCCAGGAGGACACAGGGAGCAGAGCACACAGGGACACAAAGCTCCTGTGCTGGGGGTTCCAGCACTTCCCAGGGACAAGGGGAAGATCCAAGCTGAGCCCCCAGCCTGGTGCTCACAGTTCCTCCACCTGGAAGGGTCCAGAATATAGAACAGCCTCTGTGGAACACCAAGGCCAGCCTGGATGGGGCTTGGAGCGACCTGGGGTACTGAAAAGTGCCCTGCCCATGCAGGGGTGGGTACATGAGCTCTAAGGGCCCTTCCAAACACACTGCTGTCTTCAGAGCAGCTCTGGAGGAAAAGTGTTTNGGAAACCTTTCTCATGGCCTCAGGTCAATGCAGAGTTTTCTTAGAGGTCAGAGCCTGTCAGCACAAAAAGTCTAAAATTCTCAGTGCCCAGGCTTCCAACAGCAGACAACTACTAAAAACAGGGTTGTTTTTCTGGTATCAAGATTATCTGTGTAAGAAATACGAGTATTTCCCTGGGGTCTCAGTGACATTGAAGCCACAGGGATCACCACAGGAGTGGATGCTGCTACTGTACCAAAAAGCATTGTCAGAAGACTTGGGATTTACTAATATTTGCACAGCAGGCATTTCTCCATTTTGCTTCCACAGAGAACTAAATCTGCTCTTCCCACCAAGTCTCACAATTCTTTAATTCCCACCACTCCCCCCAGGGCTCTGGAGTTCCCTCCCTGAACATAGGGGCAGGAACAGGATCTATTTCTCACATGTGGACTGGCTGTGATGGTGAAATCCAGTCTGTAGTTCCATCAGATGTTATGGAAGTGGAAAAGCATCAAACCAATACACCAGGGGAAAAGAGGGAAATTATCCCAGATCCTGAAGGCAGGAGAGAGCAGTTCTGCAGGAGCTGTGCACCAGTGTGACTGCTGTTACCATTGGGGCTAACAAACCATTACTGGCTCGATAAGGCACCTGATAAAAGTAAGAACTTCCAGATCATATCAAAGACACAATTCTGAATTTCAATCATTTTTAAGTTTCCTCAAGAAACATCTTAAAACAATTTGACAGCAATGAGCTACTGAAGGCCCTGCACTAGTTCCTAAAAAACCAAGACATTAATCCTGTAAAACCCTCCAAGTCACAGCCTAATAAATTATTACTCCTTATCAAGCCATTTTTTTCCTTGAAAATTGTTTTAGTGAAGCATCTGGACAGTATAAAATAAATAGTGACATATCCTGAATCATTAACTTTTACATTTCTGCGAGGATTCATGGTGCAGTCACCCAAAAAAGGCAAAAACCCATTTGAGTTTCTGGCAAAAGATGTTCAATGCGAAAATGAGTTTTCCCAAGTAAATGTCTCCCACAAGGCTGAGAACTCCCCGAAATCTCCACCTTCCAGACTGATTTAACTCTGAGAGCAGGGAGGGAGAACTTGGAGCTAGGCTGGATCTGCCAGGGCTCCCAGGAGGACACAGGGAGCAGAGCACACAGGGACACAAAGCTCCTGTGCTGGGGGTTCCAGCACTTCCCAGGGACAAGGGGAAGATCCAAGCTGAGCCCCCAGCCTGGTGCTCACAGTTCCTCCACCTGGAAGGGTCCAGAATATAGAACAGCCTCTGTGGAACACCAAGGCCAGCCTGGATGGGGCTTGGAGCGACCTGGGGTACTGAAAAGTGCCCTGCCCATGCAGGGGTGGGTACATGAGCTCTAAGGGCCCTTCCAAACACACTGCTGTCTTCAGAGCAGCTCTGGAGGAAAAGTGTTTTAGGATTTATTCCATTAAAACAGAAGCTCTGAGAATTCCTCAAGGACAAAATATCGACCTGAGCGGGGCCCTCAGCTTTGTGGCTGCCGAGGGTCAGCTGAGGTCACAAAAATGCTCCTGTTTGCAAGGATGTGGAAGCAAACTGGCTACAGGGACAGATAATTCAATCCAAGAGCATCAGAGACCCAACAAGGATCAATCTGGACAAAAACACCCAGGCTCCTCAGTGGGCAGCACTTCCCAGCCCTGGACCCCAGAGTGAGTTAAACTTAAACCTGACTAAAGTTTTCCTTCCCAGCCAGGTCTCACTGCTTAACTTGGGTGGAGGGGAAAACCCCCAGTGGATCTCCAGAAAGCCTCTGGTTCCCTGCTCCTTCCCCTCCAGCAGCAGTGGGATCAGTGGGAATGGCCCCATGGAGCTCAGCTGGGTGGGGAGAACACCCAGGAGCTGCAGGAGCCCTGTGAGCAGGAACAGGACAGGGGGAAACAGCACAAAGCTGAGCCAGGGGAGCTGTAGATTGGATGTTAGGAGAAAGGATTTTCACTCAGAGGGTGGTTGGGCACAGGAACAGGCTCCCCAGGGAAGTGCTCACAGCCTGACAGAGCTCAAGAATGTTTGGAAAACACTCTCAGGCACCTGGGGTGACTCTTGGGGCTCTTGTGCAGAGCCAGGAGTTGGACTCCATGATCCTGATGGGTCCCTTCCAACTCAGTATATTCTGCTGATGCCTTCAGTTTATTCCCTGTATCCCAGGCTCTGTGGTGCCCAGGGTGCAGCTCTGAGCTCATAGTCAGGGTCACTCAGCTCTGCACACAGCAGAGACACAAAACAAATCCTTTTCCTGCTGCACACCAAGGACAACTTTCAGCCCCAAAGCACAAACAGGGGTGGCTGGAGGGAGGAACAAGAAGGATGGGACTGCAGAACCTGGAGCTGGAATTGGACAATTAAACCCCAAGGTGCAAATGGACCAAAACTGATCAAAGTGTGAGACCTCGTGACTGTTTGTGCATTTTGTGCCCATTTTGGGTCCATTCTGTGACCATTTTGGGTCCCCCTTGGCTGCAGCCCTGCCCAGGCTCTTGTCCTGCCCAAGGTGTACCCTAAAGGCCTTTCAATAAATCCCAACTTTATTCCCTGGCTCTGCCCAGTCTCTGTTCCAGCTCAGCTTTCCCAAGGCATCACTGTGATCCTACTTTCCAGTTCAAGACCCCAAGCAACACCAGGAGAGGTTGTGAGAGCTCCTTGGGAATGGCCCTGGGACAGCCTGGTCCCCACCATGGGAATCAACATTCCCACGCCTTGCTGAGCCCCTCTCCTGCCCACTGGGATCTTCCAGGGTTTGAGTAGGTCAGAGACTGCTCAGCTCAGCAGGTCACACTCAAGGCAGGTATTTATTCTCTGCTCAGCCTTTATTTCCCTTTCCCTAATTTCAGCTCTGGGCTGTCAGTCCCTGTCTCCATTTTTAACCCCACTGGCACATGAGCCCAGCTCTGCTTCTCAACCCCCAAATCTCTGCTTTCTGCTCCTTCTCCTTCCCCGTCTGTTGTTTTCCTGCCAGACAAACCCTCGCTGGCAATAAATGTCCTTCCTAAAAATAGCTGAAAATGCATTTAACTCTGCCTGAGCCGTGCAGCCACAGAGGGGGCTGTGCAGGGAGGGTGGCTTGGGGAGGAAAACTCTTATTTCCTCCCCCAAATTATTCAGTCAACAGGCAGAAGGCCAATAATTATTTCAGATACGATTTATTATTTGGAACTTCACTGCCTATTTGCCCAAAGCTACCCTGAGGATTTAATTGGACTGAGCTGGCTTGTTACAGCTGAATTGCTTATGCTTGAACTGATATACTCTTTTACTGATTTATTCATAGAGCAAGTCCATGAAAAAGGAGGAACAAAAAACATCACTAATTTAAACTCATTAAACAGATTTGCAATCTCAAGATTTAGGGAGGGTTTGGTTCATTTTAAACACAGAATATGTCACTGGATTATTTCACTGGGCTACAACGGGCAGTGTATGACCAAAAGCTAAAAACATACAAACCAATGAATTTTAAATAATAGTACTGTTAATGTTAAATATTTAAATAATACAGTTAAATAAATAAGGAAAGAAGTCAGTATATCAAGGCACTAGGCTTGTTTCTCCTTACAAGAATGCCATGGGAAACAGCTGTTTACACCCTATAAGCAAAATGTTTCCATGTGCCAATAGAAAAGTATTGGCTAAACAGTGAATATCAACCTAAAATAAATAGGAAAAAAAGGGAGATTTTGGCTGTTTGATGACCACACTCCATATGTGTGAAGACTGAATCACAGCTGCTGATTTGGCACTGACACAGGTCCATCCTCCAGGCTTTTCCCCAGGAAATTAACTTTTCAATGGGTTTATTGACACATGGCAAGACAAAAAAGCTGAAACAACCAGGCAATTGCAGTTTGCTCTAAGCTCTGCAAATAAAACCCCCCCAAAAAACCAGAGCTCCAAACTGGAATTCTCAGAACTCTGAATTACTTTCAAAGAAAGAAATCAGTCATGCAGCCACTACATCAGGAAAACGTTCCTGTGAAAGCAAAGCTGGGAGAGAAGATCTTTTCTTTGCAGGAAGTGGCAGCACTTTAAATTATCTCAGGCCACTGAGATTCTTCTCCTGAAGCAGAGAGGAAGAAGTGCCCAGATGTGAGCCCAAAGCCTCTGCAGCTCCTCAGGAGGGTTCCAGGAGATCCAGCCATCCCCAGAGCTTCACTCGGGGCCACCTGGGGACACCAGCCTGCCTTACAAGGCACCTCATGGAATCATCCCAGGGATTTTTTTTTGGTAGACTTCCAGAAAAAGCTCAAAGAACACCCCAAGTGCAGCTACAGAGAAAACGAGGAGACAGATGGGATGAAGGAGCAACCAAAGAACTTCCCTTCACCATGGCCTCAGCTGCTCCTCAACCACTTCAGCTTCCAAAAGGAGATGTTTCCTTAAGCTATGGCAGGGCTTGGAAATGACAATTTCCAAGTATTTATCTGAGTGCCAGGTAAACCTTTTCCTAAGTTATTTACCCGTGTTTGAATTGCTGACATTATTTCATAGTGTCAGTGAGTCCTGCTGAATGAAAGCACCTCTCTGCACTGCAAAACCTGTTCTTGATTCACACAAAGTTCTTAAATGCTTCATTTCTGCCTTGCAGGCCCAAGTTAGAACCAAACCTTAGCCACAGGCAGCCCCTCTCTCACAGAGCTGCTCCTGCCATCTCTTTGGTAGCAACTCTTGCATCCATGATGGCAGTTATCATGCAACTTCAAAAAACACACACGTGGATTTTTAAAGCCTGAACTATCCCCCCTGGTTTGGTTTCCTACCCTTTGGCCTGGCCTCATGAACTCACCTCTAACAGCAGCAGTGTCTCCTGCTCTGTCCATTCTCTGCCAGCACTTGCACCTTTACTCTACAAAAAACAGGAGAAAAAAAATAAAAAAGGTGAAACACAGTTTTTCTTGCACAAAACCTTGAAGAAGAAAACACTGAGGAGGAAAGGGGAAGAATCTGGGATTTGATCCAGCCTCTGCTCTCTTACTCCTCAGTGAAGGCACAGCTGGGGGTTACACATCCCAACCTCCCACCACACCTTCCTGAGCTAAATCAAAGGGATCCCAGTGATCTGTGCCTGCACACACAGCAGAGAGGGTTTTCCTGAATAATAAACCCCCTCTGAGTGCTGAAGGCAGAGTGGGCTGGTCCAAAATAAATTGATTTATCTCCAAGTTCATCAGTAACTCAGTGGAGAAATAACTCTTTACAGGGGGATGAGCTGTGTGAGAAGGCAGAGCAATTCCATCTGCACATCCAGCTATCACCTGCTCCAAGGGCTGCTGCTCCCAAATCTACACCTTGTGGTAAACTGCTCAGATTGGATGAAAATTCCAAATTCCTGGTGAGACTTCCCTTCCTGTGACACCCTGACCCAGCACAAAAGCAGCTCAGGACCTGCTGCTAGGGAACATCAGCACCATTGGATGGCTCCGTGCTAGACTGAAAGGAAGAGGCTATTTAGGATAATAAATGTTAGCTCCAGATGCATTTCCAACAGCTCATTAACCCACAGAGAACATTAATCAATGTGAGTCACCCAACTGCTGCTCTCCACAGCCAAAAGCCCCAGCACACAGAAACCAAACAGGGAAATCTGCCAACAAACCTGCTCCAGTTCACAGCTCCTGTAAACACAGCCAGAGCCCAGAACCAGCAACAGATTTATCAGTTTGGAGAATATTTAGAATATTTATATCTCCCTTAAGTGAGAAAGTGGTATTTATATCTCCCTCAAGTGAAAAGGTCAGTCCATGAAATGTGAGATGGAACCAGCCGTATAAAAATACCTCTAGAACTGCTTTGGGGTTTTTAAAGGATGGTCTGAAGTGGTAAATAGTGTTTAAATAGTTATATTTCAGGTTTAAACAGTGACCTCTGAGGACAACGACCCAATGACATGGATTTAGCCTGATGCTACCCACGAGAGGCACCACCCATCTCTGCAGATTCCCAATTCCCACTGGAGGTTGTGCTGGGCACTGTGGCATTCCCACAGCACCTCCAGGGACACACAGGCAGCAGGGAAAGGCAGGAGCCTGTGGAGTCAGCACAGCAGCAATGATGTCTCCCAAGTTTATTCATCCTGTGTAACTCTGCAATGACAGTGCCCAAAGGTCCCTGCAAGGGCCCCAGGACACCCAAACCAGTGGGAATTGGGGTCCCTGTTTTTGTCAGCCTGAACAGGAGAGGCAGAGATCCTGCTGGAAGCTCTCTATACCCTAAATCATTGGTTGAGGATGGTTTGCTAATGCTGAATCATTGCAGCAGGACATGACTTTGGCATCTGAGGGCTGACAGTGTGGACTGGTCTGGGAAGTTGTCCGTGTCTTTATTCCCATAAAATCAGAATTCCAGTGGGATAGAAGACATCTAAACCAGGAGTGCAGGAGCAACACAAGTCACCTCAGAGACACAAAGTGGGGGACAGACACCTGAGGAATAACAAAGCTCACTGGGAGCCACAGGGAGGATCCCAGGACACTTGCCTTGGCCAAAGTCTTTTTGGAGTAAATGTCTGTGCGAAGGCCAAAGTTCTGCAGGTCAGTTGGCTTCTCCTTGTTTTTCTCAGGAAAGCTCAGCATCTGCTGGGCAGCTGGAACCTGGCAACAAATGTGACAGGGGAAAGGGGTAGGAATTCAAAGTTATCCAAGACAACTGAAGCTATCCAACAGAAAATGACTGGACAGAGAAGCTGAAC
Organism: Aegithalos caudatus; assembly: GCA_013389925.1. NCBI lineage: Eukaryota > Metazoa > Chordata > Aves > Passeriformes > Aegithalidae > Aegithalos > Aegithalos caudatus. Next base: position 174,572 of record WEIU01024762.1, read on the forward strand.
ACAAGCCCAAAACATTACAATAGATGTCTGAGCAATGTGCTGTGCCCAGAGCTGTGCCCAGGAAGGGGATAGACACTCCAGCTGTGCCAGGGGCTGTGCCCAGCTGCCCAGGAAGGGGACAGACACTCCAGCTGTGCCAGGGGCTGTGCCCAGAGCTGTGCCCAGAGCTGTGCCCAGGAAGGGGACAGACACTCCAGCCACGCCAGGGGCTGTGCCCACAGCTGTGCCAAGGAAAGGGACAGACACTGCAGCTGCCCAGGAAGGGGACAGACACTGCAGCCATGCCAGGGGCTGTGCCCAGGAAGGGGACAGACACTGCAGCTGCCCCAGGAAGGGGACAGACACTGCAGCTGCCCAGGGGCTGTGCCCAGGAAGGGCAGACACTGCAGCTGCCCAGGAAGGGGACAGACACTGCAGCTGCCCAGGGGCTGTGCAGGGCAGAGGCCACGCTCACCTGCGGGGTGCGGATGTGCAGCGGCATCAGCCCCGAGGGGGTGTCGGCCAGGACGTTGAAGTGGGGGGTCGGGGGGGGCCCCATGGCCATGGGGCGGCTCTCGGGGTCCACCTGGTAGTTGATGAGCCCCCACTGCTCCAGGAAGGCGTGCACCCTGAGAACAACAGCACAAATCCAAGCTCTGTGCTTCGTGTGGGAGGTGATGAAGGACAAGGCCGGTGTTTCTGATCAAACCCAGAGCCAGGAGCTCCTCTGGTCCTTCATTAATCCCAAAGAGCAAAACAAACCCCAGGGCAGGAGCTGTGTGCACACCTGGGGGCCCTGCAGTGGGGTGTACAAACCAAAGCCTTACTGTGTCCAGTTCTGGGCCCCAAAGGACAGACCCTGAGGAGCTGGAGCCTGTCCATGGCAGGGAGGGGACTGGAGCCCCAGAAGGGGCTGAGGGAGCTGGGAAAGGGCTGAGCCTGGAGAAAAGGGGGATCAGGGGGGACCTTGTGGCTCTGCACAGCTCCTGCCAGGAGGGGACAGCTAGGGGGATCAGGCTCTGCTCCCAGGGAACAGGGACAGGAGGAGAGGGAATGGCCTCAGGCTGGGCCAGGGGAGGCTCAGGGTGCACAGCAGCAGAAATTTCCCCATGGAAAGGGAGCTCAGGCCTTGGCAGTGCCCAGGGAGGTGACCTAGAGGCATCCAAGGAAGGCCTGGACGTGGCACTCAGTGCTCTGATGAGGACAGAGCACAGGCTGGGCTCAGCCTCTGGAGCATTTCCCACCCTCAGCCACTCCACGACGTTGCTGACACCTGGAAGCACCCAGAAGCTCCAGGCCCAGAGCCCGGGGTCACCTCATGACGGCGCAGACGTCCCCGGTGAGGTTCCTCCTGCAGGCCGTGCTGGTCAGGTACTCCTGCGGGTTCAGGCGGTACGTGTCGATCATGAAGTTCCTGTAGGCCAGGTATCTGCAACACACACACCCCAGCCTCTGTGCCGCCCTGGCAGCCTCAAACTGCTGGGGCTGACAGGTTCACAGCCTGCCAGGGGCTGGTTTTCTTCCCAAGGGAACATTTCTTGGGAGAATGTTCTTTCAAAGACAATTTCTGTAAGTAACTATTCTCTTCTCATAACAGTTCTAATAAACAATATTTTCTCATAACAACCCCTCTCCCAGGTGTTGTTTCTGTTCCTTAACCAATGCAGAGAGGTGTCAATCCTATGCACCAATAATGTGCATTTTTAGCACAGCATGTTATAAAAAGGCTGGAGGAATTGTGAATAAAGCCTTCTGACATTCTTCTGCCTTTGAACTGGAATCAAGAATTTTTATTTTGTGTCCAACAGTGACCCCTCACCTCTACCACAGCCCAGAGTGTGCACTTTAACACTCACCCCACAAACACCCCTTAGTGACAAAGAAACACCAACACATCTTTTACTGCTGAAATTCAGAACCAGCACCAAGACCAATAGGTAAGTGAAATTCACACTCTTCCAGACTCTTTCACTCTGGATTTTCCCCTGTGTTTGGATTAGCAGCACATGGAAACACGTTTAAGTTGTAAATCACACAATCATCTGTTGTAACTTGGTCACTGACCAAATATTCCCACAACAGGGTAGAAGCTGCAGGGTGAAAATGATGGGGTCTGGTCTTCACACAGGAACAGGATAAATAATTCTTGTGCATCCCTGTGTGAAGGAAAAAAGCTGCACAGAAAAGCAGAAGTGGATGGAACACTGCTGTGGCTGCATGTGGAGTTTTTAATGGACAAAGGGATGAGGCAGGAAAGGCTGGAGAACAGCAACAGGGAGAAGAAAACATCTTTGAAAAGCAGAGGACAAGAGCCCAGAGCCAGCACAGCTGGAAACAACTGGAGCAGAAACAATCCCTGAGAGATTCCCTCGTTTCAGTAAGTTTCTGGAATATACTGATGCTTCCTATATATGAATTATCCTGAAGAAAATAACATACCATAAAATTACTGATAGCCCTGCTCTTGAGAGGGAACAAATCCAATCTGCCAAAGACAGGCAGGCACCATCCAAGCTGGATGGGGCTTGGAGCAACCTGGACTATGGGGCTTTAAGGCCCCTTTATACCCAAACTATTCCAGGATTTTATTAAGGGAGTATCCATGCAAAGCTGTGTGTAAAACAGTGGTTTTAAAACAGATTTCAGCCTTTGGAAAATTCCAGGGGGGAATGTTTCACATGCAGTGTGTGAAGCAGCTGGGAACCAAAAATATAAATCATCCAGGCATGGCCTGAGCAGGCAGATGCTGCAAGCACATGTCCCTGCCAAAATCCCACATCTTCCTCCTGACCAAATCATATGTGCAACTGGCTGGAAGAAAATTGCTGGAGTAGGTGTTTGGCTCCATGTGGGATGTTTGGGAGGCAGGAAACAAAAAGGAGTTTCTTCCACAGAGGAATACTGAGGAACATTCCCGAATGCTCCAGGGGAGGAGGGGGAGAACCTGCCCAGGAACAGGTCTTGGCTGCAGGAATGAGTATTTATTAGCAAAGGTCACATCATGAGGTGGAGAGAGAAGCCCGAGACAGAAACATCCCCAGGTTTGTTCTGACGGGAGATGGTTCTGAGCCATGACACGACCCATCAGCTAAACCCTGTCAGCAGTGAGAAGAGAAGTCAAGCAGGATTTAGCTCAATCCCTTTTCAGGCAGGGCCCACCCCCAGGCACTGCTGTCACAAGGAAGAACCTGTGTGAGCTCCTCAGACACGGTGTTTTGGCCTCAACATTCAGCTGGAGGCGACCCATCTCCCTTCAGAGGGATGGCCCTCTTTTATTCCAAAACAAAACACAAAGTCAGGGCCACGTGCTACTCCTACAATCCCTAAAACCAAAAACAGACCTGCAGGATGAGATGAGGGCTGGGAGGAGCCCCCAGGGTGCTTCTCCCACAGGCAGAGCCCAGTGGCAGCCCAGGAGGAGCACAGGACCCTGAGGAGGTGCTGCCAGCTGGGGAAGGGCACCTGGGCCTGCAGTGACAACCACAGGAGAGAAATCCAGGAGAGAAACATTCCTTCCACATTCCAGCTGTCTGCTCCCTCTCACTCTGAGAAACCCCCACTGCAATTTCCTGGGCAGCAAAACTGCTGGAACAGAGTCAGTGGAGGATGGATTTTGGAACAAACCCACTTTGGAATGGCAGGGAGTGGAACAGGAGCATCTTTACAGTTCCCTGTGCCCCCAGGCCAGGTTGGGGCTCTGGGATCCAGCTGAGGTTACTCTGCACTCACACATGCACAGAAGCTGTGAGCACAGACCATGGACTGGGAATCCTTGGGGATGCCAGGGGCCTCAGGGGGTGTCTGAGCCAAGCTCCTACTCAAGCCATGATTTTTCACCAGGTTTCTTATGGCTTTGTCCAGGAAGGCTCCAAGGAGAAGCAATCCCAACTTCCCAGGGCCCCATGTTGTTCAGAGCTCACAACTCCCCTTTTCTCAAGCCAGAAGCTGCTGTTTCAGCTTGAGCTGTTTCTGCCCTGTCCCAGGCTCAGTGCCAGCCTGGCTGCACCCAGGGACCTCCTGGGACAAACACCACAGGGGCCCCAGGAAAAAGGACAGTCTTTAATTTCTGCTTCTTTAGCAGACCTGGAGTATCACAGCCCAACAGCCACACCTGAGGTGGGAGATTCCAGCACAAGGACAATCCCTGCAGGATTTCTGTCCAGGCTGGGAGAGCTGGGAATGTTCCCCTGGAGAGGAGAAGGCTCCAGGGAGAGCTCAGAGCCCCTGGCAGGGCCTGAAGGGGCTCCAGGAGAGCTGGAGAGGGACTGGGGACAAGGGATGGAGGGACAGGACACAGGGAATGGCTTCCACTGCCAGAGGGCAGGGATGGGTGGAGACTGGGAATCGGGAATTCCTGGCTGGGAAGGTGGGGAGGGGCTGGGCTGGAATTCCCAGAGTAGCTGTGGCTGCCCCTGGATCCCTGGCAGTGCCCAAGGCCAGGCTGGATGGATTTGGAGCAGCCTGGGACAGTGGGAGGTGTCCCTGCCCATGGCACTGGCTGTTTTTTAAGGTCCCTTCCAGTTCAAACCACTCTGGGCTTCCATGGAATGCTGTGTATGAGAAATGAAGGGCCCAGATGACATCAGGACAATGAGGAGACACCTCAAACACTTCCTCTGGTACTTGATTGAAAAACCACCTTCTAAAAATCCCCAAAAGCTGCTTTGCAACCAGGCCAAGATTTGACAGCAAGGTGACTCCAACCAGGCCAGTCCCACTGCCCACATTGGTCCAAATCCAGCATTTTTTGGTGTGAAAGCTCAGGTTTTAGGACCATTTTCAAAGAAACAAGCACATTGTTCAAAGCCTTTGACCATCTTCTCTTTATCCATGGCCTTTCAAGACCACCCTGCATAACCAAACTCAAAAGAGAAGATTCACTCCACAGCCTGAGACAGGATCTACAACACATGGAAATACGGAAATACACCATGGCATGGAGAGGGAGAAATAGGGAGGATTATTCCATTTCTACCCTTTCATGACATTTGAACATGACTTTGGAAGTTGGTCACATCTCGTACCACACAGAGTTCAGGAATTTGGGGGAAAGCAATTTTACCTTACCTGGATAACCACTGGTAAATACCACTTTGATGTTCAAACTTTTACCACAACCGTGTCCAAACTTTGTCAGTGGCTCTGTCCCTCTCTCAGGCCCCATGGGAAGTATCAGCCTCACACACACCCAGCAATGTCCACAGGATTTATGGAATGGGAAGCTCCTTTATCTGCCCATATTCACAGGCTTTACTCACATTTCTGGAGTCTTGGACTTGTTTTTCCCATTGAAGAATTCCGGAAGCGCGCGACGTTCAATCACGTGGATGCTGCAACACAAACACTTCAGGTGTCAGATCCTGAAACAGCCCTGATTCCAAGGGGTATCCCAAGTGCAACAAACATCCTCCCTCTAGAATCAGTGACTTCTCCTCAAAGTCAGGTTCTGAAGCAAAATAAAAAGGCTTCAGTAGTAGGGACAAACACAGAATGGTCACACAGAGGCTAGAGAAGTAAAAAAGGAATTAAGGTGGGAATTAGAGGGAAATCAATGTAAGCAAAAACTGCTGAGGAGTCAGAGTGAAGATCTCTGCTGTTTGAAATTCCCTTCCTCATTCCCAGTCCCTGAGGACGGCCAGAAAGATTTCAAGACAAAACATGGGAACCACACCTAAAGGAGAGCCCCTTCCCTCAGCTCCCAGGCTGCTCTGTGACAAAATGAAATCCCCATTTCAGCCCCAGGCCCCTCACCAGTTGTAGTCGAACCAGGAGGCGTAGCTGGGGATGATGATGTGGTTGGTCTGCTCGGTGACATTGTCCTCCCCCGGGTCCATGGAGCGGCTCTGGTCACCCTTGTTGGGGTCCTCGTCCTCCTGGGGCACAGAGGGGACATGGCAGAGTGAGGGGACATGGCAGAGGGACAGAGGGGACACACAGGGAGTGACAGAGGGGACATGGCAGAGTGACTGAAGGGACACAGAGTGAGGGGACATGGCAGAGGGACAGAGGGGACACACAGAGTGAGGGCAGGAAGGAGGTTCCCCAGCCCACACAGATTCTGTGCCAGCCCACAGGGAGGGAGAGCTCTGCTCCCTCTCTGCTGCTCCACAGAAGCCCCCTGGGAGCAGCTGCTGTTCTGCAACTCCAGATCCAGCACATGGCAACTCCTGACCCCAAAGGATCGTGAGCAGGGCACAGAGGAGGCAGCAAAATGGGATCAGAACTGTACAAAACACCTCAGGTGTTGTTTGAGCGGGGTTAAAAATAACCAAGTCCCACAGCCAGGCCCTAAGGAGTCACTGGTATCAATAATGGATCTTTATCTGGGACTGAGCTCCCCCAAAGACAACAAGGTAACACTCTGAACACATTCTGGGATCTGACAGCTGTTAAAAATAGTGCCTGGCACACCACAAACGCAACTCAATACAGAGACCACCCCTGCAGCTCTATTGAAACAATCAGGAAGGCAAAGCAGGGCTTAGATTTAGTCCTAAAACCACCCCAAAAACAAAAGAGCAAAACCTCTGAAAAACATCTGATCTGAAAAATGCTTCTTGGAAAAGACTTGGCATCTGTCTCCTCATTCTCCTTTTTAATACAGTAGATTTAAAAATGCCAAGTAATCCCACAGAATCTGGAGAATTTTACAGTAACTATCCCTCAATCCTGCAGTAACAGATTTGATCTTATAGATCACTTGCAAATGAGTACAGGTGAAATTAAGATCCTGAAAGGACACAGGGAATGACTTTGCAAAGAAAGAGGGCAGGGTTGGATGGGATACTGGGGAGGAATTCTTCCCTGTAGGGGCCAGGATGAATTCCCAGAGCAGCTGTGGCTTCCCCTGTGTCCCTGGCAGTGCCCCAGGGCAGGCTGGAGCAGCCTGGGACAGTGGGAGGTGTCCCTGCCATGGCACTGGGTGATCCTTGAGGTCCCACCCAACCCAACCCAAACCATCTGGGATTCCACAGTCTCAGCTGTTACCAAATTTGGGAAGAAGCAGGTGCTGTTACCTTTCCTCCAGTTGCCACTGTCTCCTCATCCTGCTCATCTGAAAGGTAAAAACATGGAGAATTACACCAATAAACTCAGTTAAGCGCTCACAAGCCTTTCCATCAACACAACTGTTTAATTGGAAATAACATTTAATTTCCTTTGGAAGGGAAGGGAGAAGGGAAACAAAGTGGATCCCACATCACTGAAGCAATTGCACCTTTCCCTATCCCAGACCATGGGACAGGTAAGAAAAGAGAGGAAGGATAATTAGAATTTCTCAATGCTTCAGAATCCATAATTAATTACTTCCTTTCCCACTGTCCTCAGTGACTCTTGTATAATAAGATATGGGATATGAGTTTGTATCTCATGTCAAGGCTCAGCAAAGCTCAGGGAACTTGTGATTTACCCTGATGCCCAGTAAAAAATATTCTGCCAGAAAAGAGCTTGTATGTAACATTAAAGAAATAAAAATATCAACAGCCTATGAGGGAACAGCCTTGCAGTGAAGAGTTGGTACATTGGAACTGGAATATGTGTGAAATATGAATTAATTCAACAAAACAGCGGAACTAGAGATTGCTTTTAAAACAGAGATTTAGAAACACTTAAAATCTCTTTTAAGGACTCGAGGATGAGGTTGGGGCAGGGGTGAGGGCTTTACCCAGGTCTGCCACGGTTCCTCCCTTCACGGGCGTGTTCTCACTGTCCTTCTTTGGGTTCACTGCAAGAACAGGGAGCGATGAGAGAGCAGCAGACAGGGAATTCTGCAGCCTGGCCTGATTTCCCTGCCTCTGCTGCAGTTCAGGAGTTCATACTGGAGCACAATGGCTCTTTGTCCCATTTCCCTGCCTTCCCAGCTCCACACAAAGCAGGATCTGCCCAGCACAGCCCTGAGCCTCCCCACCTGTCCAACACACAGCAAGGCTTTGGCAAATCCAAACCAAGGAACACCCAAACGGGGAGATTCCCAAAATAATCTGGTGGCAAGGATACAGGAGGAATTCTTGTTCCCAGAATTATTATTGCCCACATCAACACTTCCCCGAAAAGGACTACAAGCACTTGAAATGTAGCACATTTTCCACTCATTTAACATCCTTATTCTAAGGACTTGGCAGGAAAATACTTTGCCCTGGGAAACTCCATTTCCCCCAACATGAACAGGTGAAATTAAACATTTAACCAGACTGTTGCAAACCTATTTTTAAAAGTGTACTTTATAAATGCAGTTTTGTACTTTAAAAGGCCAAGAGGAGGTGACTCTGCTGCCCTTTTCAGCTTTTACATCCCTGACTAGATAAATTTATGGGCAGAGATCACCTGCCCCATGGCCACAGAGTATTTCAAAGAACTGACAAAATATATACACAGCTTTAAGCAGTTTAATTTTTAACATTCAAAGAGCCCAAAGTGCTCTCATGTTTTACCATTTTTGGGAAGTACCACTTCTTCTATGTTGGGTACTGGGGTGGGATCCTCCATGTCCTTGGTGAGATCCTCCTGTTCATCCTCTTCCTTCTGCCCCCTCCTTTTCCCATAGAGAGCTGCTTGTCTGGAACACAGCAGACACAGGGGCTGCCAGGTGTGCCAGGGGGGTCAAACCCCCCTGAAACCACTCTGGGAACACAGGCAGAACCAGCCCCACATCTGCTCACAGACCCCAACTCAGGCTTTACCCTTGGGAGGAGGAATTCAGGCTATCAATTCATTCCTGATAAAGTTCCAGGTTTGTCTTATTAGGGCCCAACAGCTCCATAAACAAGACCTGAATTTTTAGCTCTGAAGTGCTCCCCCTCCATACTCCACACCCCCATAATGAAGTTTTTTTATTTGGGTAAAATATTGGTAGAATAAGGAATTACACAAACTGCTCAGGAATAATCCCTCAAGCCTATCCAGAAACAATTACAGAACTCCAGATCACAGAGCTCTCCCAACAAGCATCTCTTGATTTTCTTCTTTTTCTCATTTCTTTCCACCTCAAATTCCAGGCCTCTGGAAACTTCCAGGCACTCACCCTTTCTTCCCTGTCTTTTTCCTGGACTCCACAGGAGTGGGGGGTGGAGAAGGGGAATGTTTCCTTTTCCTTGTACTGGCTGCTGCTTTCCTGTCCCTCCTCTCGGGGCTCCGCACGGGCTGGGAGGGAGCAGAGGTTTGAGTTATTCCCAAATTCTCAGACTGCAGAGCTGGAGGCTGCATCCTTCCTTAAGCCACCCCAAAACAGGATGCCACAGCTTCTCTGGGCACCCTATGCCAGGGCCTGCCCACCCTCCCAGCCAGGAATCTCTGCCCAATCTCCCACCCATCCCTGCCCTCTGGCAGTGGAAGCCATTCCCTGTGTCCTGTCCCTCCATCCCTTGTCCCAAGTCCCTCTCCAGCTCTCCTGGAGCCCTTCCAGGCCCTGCCAGGGGCTCTGAGCTCTCCCCTGCAGAGGTAAAGGACATTCCTGTCCCTCCAGGTCCCCCATCAGCAGAGAACCCCTCACCTCCTCATTCTTCATGGAGATCCTCTGGCGAAAACTCACGGATTTCCTGTTCTCATCCACCTCATAATCCTCTTCATTCATCCACTCATTGAACACATCAGTGTCCAAAATCCACTTGGCATGAACCTGCAGAACAGGAGACATCCAGAGGCTGATGCCTTGGGAAGCAGTAACTCCCTGAGCTTTAGCAGGTCTGACTGCCCCAATCCATCCCACTGGTTTCACACACACTCGTGGCAGTGTCACAGCCACAAAGGATGAACAGAACTCAGTTGTCAGCATTCAACCTCTGCTCTTCGATCATTTTCAGGCCTCCTGAACTCTGAGGTCAGTTCTGAGAGCTGGGACAGCAGCTCGGGGTTACCAGAGCTCTTTGGATGCTGAAAATCACCATCAAACCTCCTAAACACACAGATCCCCTTGGCAGGTGTGCCACAAACACCAAAAAATGAGAGAGGGTTGGCCATTCCCTGGAGAGAGACAAAACCACCTGCCTGGATTTAATTCAGATAGTTTGGTTTACACAGCTGAAAAAACTTCTGATGCCTTAGAGTTATTTATACAATTTCTTACTGATTTATTAATACTTCATACAATTCTGACTATTGCTAGTAAGGCTCATACTCCAAAATCCTGTTTTCCAGTGAGTTACAGGTGTTTGAACAGACCCAAGGCCCTTCTTCCAGCCTGGGCTGCTGTGGCTCTGCAGCCCAGGAGCACACAGAGAACATGGCCAGGGCTATCACAGTGAGTGCAGGGACAACCAGAGCAGGGCCAACACCCAAGTGCCCCAGCACAGGAGCTCTGGGAGGGCCTGGGCCAGACTCACCTTCCAGGGCTTCTCGGGAATGGGGGGATCCTCGATCTCCGCATCGATTTCATTGGCATGGACCCAGGTGTCATAGCTAGAGAGGGTCAGGAGAGAGCAGCTCAGGCACCAGCAGCACCAGGAATGGTTCTCCAGCAGCTCTGGCACACACAGACCCCACTGCTGGCACTGCAGAGCAGCTCAGGCACCAGCACCACCAGGAATGGTTCTCCAGCAGCTCTGGAATGTGCAGACCCCACTGCTGGCACCGCAGAGCAGCTCAGGCACCAGCAGCACCAGGAATGGTTCTCCAGCAGCTCTGGCACACACAGACCCCACTGCTGGCACTGCAGTGCTTCCCACAGGGAACAATCCTGCTTTGTGCCACAGGACTGGACACAGTGCACAGGGAGGGCATCTAATGCACAGGAAATTTAAAAACCCTCTCAGTGAAGCAGCTCCAGTTTCAAGTGCAAATCTGGAGACATTCAGGGGGTAAAGGCAGCTCTGAGTCACCCAAGCAAAGCCTGCCATTAATTTAATTCACTTCTTTCTGTTCTGTGACTTCAAAGCAAGAGCTGCTGGATTCCTGGAAGGGAGGAAGCTGCACCCCGTCCTAGAAACCATTCCTTATTTATATTCACTCTTCCACATTATTCCCTCAAAAGTCTATTTATTAACAAACTGCACTGAGCAACAGCAAAACCCCAAGTACTTTGTAATCAACACCAGGTGCTGAGGAGCAGGGAGAAGTCAGGTGCAAGGAAAGATGTGCACACAGCATTCCTGGTTTTATAATGGTTTTGTGTGGACCTGGTTTAAAAACACCAATATAAACTTGACCACTGACAGAAATATAAAAATATTTAAGGGCTCTTCATCTGTATGAACAAAAAACTTCAGTGTGATTACTGTTTGCTCTCCTCCAATGAAAGCCCCATATGAGATAGAGTTCTAGGAATTCGGTGTGTGAACAGATTTTAGTGGCCTGAAAAAGTTAATTAAACAGAAGTCAATACTGGGTTATCATTGTTTTGATTGATCTTCCACAGCCTGGGCTCAGAAACCAGTTATTGCAAATACACTGAAGTTCCTAACAGCACAAACATTGAATTTTAACATGTTCCAACAGCACAGGGCAGGTTCCTCAAAGGGGTGCTCCAACAGTCACTGGCACCTGACTGAAGACAACTCTTGGAGTGAAATCTCTTTGCCAAAGTTCAGCCAGGTAACTGGGAGCTCCCCTTTAAAGCTTAAGGAAAGGCTCATTCCAGCTTTAAATTCTGGTTTAATTTCCAACCAGGTCCTTGTGGCTCTGCAGAAGAACTCCTTTTCCAGCCTCACCCACCTGCCAGTGCTACAAATGGATGTGGATAGTGCAGTTTTAAATCAATGGTTCATTCTTTTCAAGCTTTGCACATTGGGATCAAGCCCTTTCCATCAACAAACACTTAAGACTCAGGATTTGCTTTTCCCCCCCAGGTTTCTTTACCTGTCTGGAAAGAAGCCCCAGTGTACCAGCACCTGCTTGTCCTTTTTCATCACAGGTCTCAACCACTCATCTGCAAAGGGAACGAGATCCAGGTCAGATGTGGAGGGAAACCTGGCCTTGGGCACTGCCAGGGATGCAGGGGCAGCCACAGCTGCTCTGGGAATTCCAGCCCAGCCCCTCCCCACCCTCCCAGCCTGGAATTCCCAATCTCCCATCCAGCCCTGCAGCTCTCAAGTACCAAACTCTGCACCCCAAATCCCGAGAACAGGGCCCAGAGAAGCATCACAGCAGAAATCCCAAGGATGTGAATGTGCATCTCTAATCCCTGCTGGAATTCTGGCCTGCTCCCCACAGTGGAACCTGGGGCTCAGAGCTCTGTCCCACCCTGCTGAGAGCCTGGGCACGGTGCTGCCAGAGGGACAGAGCACAAAGCATTCCTGATCCCTGCAAACTGCAGGGAGCACTTCCATCTAGTGGCCAGCACAGGCCAGGAAATGTGGGAAAGGGATTTACTGAGGTCTGTGCAACTTGAGCTTGAGGACAGTGATCCACCAGGTAATTAAATGTATTTAAGATGAAAAAAAGGAAGAAATATTTTTTGCTATTTGCTGAAAGAGGCAGCTGTGGAATTGCTTTTTTTGGACCTTGCACTTGATGCAGGCAGAGTGAACTTTAACACAGCCAAAACTCATTAGGAGCTCTCCTTGCCACCCACACAGCAGGACTGTACCAGCATTCCCTAAGAATTCCTGGACAGCCAGGACTCAGGGAATCACTGAGGCTGGAAAAGCCCTCCAAGATCACAGAGTGCAGCCACTCCCCAGCACTGCCCCACGTCCCCAAGTGCCACATCCAGACAGCTCTGAAATTCCCCCAGGGACTGGGACTCCACACCTGCCCTGGCAGCAGGAATTTTCCCAGTATCCAGACTAAAGCTCCCCATGCACATTATCCATAAAGCAGCAAGTGTTCCTCAGTGGCAGGCTGGGAGCAGCTCTGGTGAACACTTCCAAAACTGCTCATGGCATTAATTAGAAGCTTGTTCCCACTTCAGAAGTGTCCCAGAAGTTACCATCATCCATTGAGGTAGGACTTGGATACACATGGTGGGTGGCCTTGGATTTCTCTTCAGTGACTGTTCCCTGTGGGAAACACAGAAGAGGAGAAACTGCATGAGAATCCCTCAGCACATCAGCCCAAAACTCAGCTGGTGCTCAAAACTTACATCCCAAAAAGGTGTAAGGGATTTATTTAACAGCACAACGAGCTGCAAATCCCCTCCTTGGACAGCAGCAGGAGGAATTAACAGCATTGTGGGGGTGGGATGCGGAGATACTCTGGGATCAGGGGCTGGAATTCCCACAATTCAGAAAAGGACAGGGGCTGCTCTGAGCACCAGCAAAGGAGGGAGCTGGAAAATAACAGAAGCTGGAGCAGGGAGGATTTGGGACACCAGGGAGCCACAGGCACCAGGCTGGGGTAGTGGGGAGGTGACAGCAAGAGTTAAAAATGAAAATAACCAAGATAGTGAGGAGGCAAAGTTAGTGACCAGATAAAAAAATCAGAGACAGAGCAAAAGAAAGCCCAAAAAGCAGAATTAGGGACAATTTCTGTTTTCATCTCTTCACATCCCTGTAGAGACAAAGCTGCTTTAAAAATCCCTTAAATCACTCATGGATACAGCGTGGAGCTCACTACAGACTTCCTTTATGAAAGGAAAATTGACTCATTCACTCTAATTTAAGCAATAACACCCATCCTGAATCAGCCAAATAATTAAGAACAACTTGTGAAAATCTCCCCAACTGAGGCTGAGACAATGGCTCATAATCACAACACAGGAAATGCATTAAATCTGGAAAAGAAACTCTTTGGCTACAGCTGTGAATTGTCCTGACACAAAAGCCATCAGAGGTCACATTCCAGGGTATTTCTCTCCAGGCAAGTGAGAAAACCGTTCATGTTTTTAAGAGATGAAGCCATTAATATTGCTGAAGTCATTCTTTAGCACCTGGAATTACGAGGACGAGGTGCTGGTTCTGGCTCTGCTCAGCACCAGCAGAATGAAATAAAGCAAAGCAAATGAAGCAAAGACCAATGATAATTTCAAGAGCAGAGCTTCCTTCTGCTGTCCCACACACCTGGAGCAGCTGCCTCACTCCCTGCTCCAGTCTCAGGTTTGGACAGAGCTGTACTGAGCAACAAATCAGCCAGGCCTGCCCCCAGCTCACCCAGAGCCATCTGGCAGCAGTTCCAGGTTTGCTTTCAGAGCCCAGCCAGGATTCAGCCTCCATGGGAGGATAAAACCACTCCACAGGTGAGCTGCTGCTGCTGCTGCCCCATGTCCTGAGAGCCCCAGGGGATTCCCCCAGGGCTGAGCAGCCCTGGTACAGCTGGGCTGGGGCACACTCACCTGGTGACGTTTGACAATGTCCTTCAGCTTGTTGGCCAGCTTCAGCTCCATGTCAGGAATGAGGTAGATGGTTGGTCTGCTCAGACAGTTGTTCTGTGAGAGAACAGCAAGTTGGACAAGGAATTAGGAGGTGATCTGTGGCAAAAATCAGAATATTCCTAACAAAATCCCCAGTGCTGGAACTCCAATGGCAGCCAGACCAGGGGGTGGCAGAGGTCAGTGATCCCAGCTCCAGGAGCCCTGGGACAGGGACAGCCCCTTCACACAGGAAAGCCCTGCCCAGGTCTTTATCATGCACTGAAACCACTGCACATGGGCATGGTCTTTTTGTAATAAGAATATTGTTGCTTTTTGCTGTTCTTCCTATTTTCATTCCTAACAGACACCTGAAAGTCATGTTTTGACTACATAATACACTGAACTTGGCTTCACAGTGAGAAAAACTCATACATTATTCCCATGCAGCAGTTAAAAAAACTGAACTTCAAATTAAGACTCCACAGAGCTGCTTAATGGGTACAGATAAGAACTTAGTGAGACTAAAATGTATCCTGACCTGAAAAAGGCCAATTTAGATCAAACTGAAAGTCAGCCCTGGAATGGGTGTGGACAGGACCAGCTGCTCAGTCCCAAGGGTGCCACTTCCACAGGGACATGGGGACACTTGGGATGTTTTATCTTTCCTTACAACAGGTTTTCCTCACCTTCTGCATACCCACAGAGGGTCCATGGGAATATTCTGCATTTTTTCAAATGAAAACATGAAAATGTGACTAAACTGGGTGGGAGAGGAAGGGGAGAGTCCCACATCCCTACAGAAGGCCAGGATGAAACCCTTCCCAAGGCCCAGGGAGTGACCCCTGCCCTGCCCAAGGCTGTTTGTCCTTGCCTGCACCAGTGTCTTCTCAATGTTCATGAACATCTCCACGTTGCGATCCATCCGGGAAGGATTCTGCAGGTCAAACCTCCTCCTGGTGAGGGAAAGGAGGGAGAAACACTGAGGAATCTGAAACTCCACGTCCCCACCTGCCAGCAGTCCAGAACCTCCCTGCTCCACACCAACACTGGGTGGTGGCAGAGGTGGCAGGACACTTCCAGCACAGTCACAACCATTCCTGCTGCACTTGGCACCCTCACAGAAAAACCACAGAGAACCACACCAACAAATGCAGCTGCTCTGTGAGAGGTTCAGGGAGAAAAAGGAAGGTTGGCAGTGTCCACCCAGCCCTGCAGCAGGGTCCTGCACATCACCACAGTCAGGGGGAATTAAACACACAACCACTGTGGATTTCAACAGCCAGATGAGAAAACTGATGAACGAGCTCCTCACGGTTCTTTTACTTCCAGCTGCACCCATGAAAGTCCTGGGAATCCACAGAACCTGCAATTCCTCTCCTGCTGTGAGAACAAACCACCCCCCAGAACACAGGCAGCTAACAATCCATGGCAGCATTTATCACTGCCTTTACTGGAGCCTGGGGCTTGAATTTTGTTATTTCACAGATAAATCATCACAATTATTGCAATGTTAAGAGAGATTTGTCCATCAGAAATGGGGGAGGACCCAAAACCTGAGAAAACCTCCTGGGAAGCAGCAGGAGAGCCCCCAGATTCCCTCTGCTGTCCCCACCTGACCCCTGAACACATCTGGAACTCCCAGATGGGCCAAGCCAAGGGAGGGATCTGAGTGGTGACCCCCAGAGCCTGAGGAGGGACAACCCCAGCCCCAAACCAGCCCCTCAGCACTTCCACAGGGACTGCCAGGGATGGGGCTGAGCCCTTGGGACCCAGCCTCTCCCAAAGCACCCAGAGGTGCTGAACCCTCAGGATTCCAGCCTCTCCCAAAGCACCAGGAGCTGCTGAGCCCTTGGGCTGTGTCTCTCAGATGTGGAACACCACCTGGGGCACACCTGCACCTCCAGGTTTGGGAGCAGACTGCTGCTGGAGTCTGGAAAGGCTCCCTGGGGTGGGAGGTGGTGGCAGGGAGTGAAATCCCAAGCCCTGCACACCCAGTGCAGTGGGAAGGCTGGGCACATCCTCCCCACGAGGGACTGACAGGCTCACACCAGTCATTCCACAGCCAAGGACAGCTTCCTATGAACACATCCCTGTGTCCAGCAACAGCTCCCTTTTTCCAGTCCATAAATGTTCAGGGAAGATGAAAGAAAGCAAAGCTCAGCCCCAAGACTTTTAGCCCCAAGCCCTGTGAGCACAGCAGGATGTGATCCCACTAAATCAAACGTGTCCCAGCTGGGACCACCACATTCTCCTGGGATTTTCAGGAGGGAGGAGCCCAGGCAGGAGGTTCTGTGGGAGCACTGAGGTGCTGGGCAGCTCTGTCAATATCCTCTGGCAGGGGGGATGTTCTGTCCTAAAGCACATTAGGAGTGCCCCTCGCACTGAGGACACAAATCAAACCTGGCATATTTATTGGAATCAGCCTTTTAAAGAGGAATTTATAACCTTGCTGTGTGCTTTGGAAAGCTCACCCTGACTTGCAGACATCAAGGCTGTCAGGTCACTGTTAATAAAATATTTTACACCTATAATACAGAGGATTTTTGAGTCAGGATGGAGCCCCTTGTCCAGCATTCAGCCATGGTTTGTGTCCAAAATACCCAGAGTGGCTCCATGGGAGACAAATGCCAAACAAACACCCACAGACCTCCTGGTACCTGTGAGACAAAAGCACTCAGGGCACGAACAGAATTTTGACCTTTTTTGCTCAAAACCTGCACTGTGCATCCACGGAATGCTGTATGCCCCCAGCTCCCTGCCTGCTCCAGAAACCCAGAGAAGGACAACCACTCATTAACAACAGCACTGGTTTAGCTGCCCATTAGGATAAAATGGCACTAATTCCTGCTGTCCTCAGCAGGGCAGGTATGTCCAGCTCTCAGACATACCTATTGTGGCGAGGAAAGGGACTTCTCCTATAAGACAGATCAGTCACAAACAGGTTAAGCAGGAGCGACACAATGCAGACCATTCAAAAATCAAATCAAGCACAGGGCAGGCAAACAGCAGGATTATTGGGCAGAGTCAGTGAGTGAGGGACACATTCCAGGCTCTAGGGCTGATCCTCAGAGCTAAGGTGCAGGATTACTGCCCGCTACAGCCCCCATGCACACACACCAGGCACTACCCACGCTAATCCTGAGGCAGCAGCAAGGGAGGGACAGGGGAGGAGGCAGCGCCAGAGCTCGGCTGGGCTGGACAGAAAAACAGATCTTCTTGGTAAAAATGTGGGGTATTGAAATATTCAAATGTTCCTGAAGTTGGAACCATTGAATTCCTGTACCTTAAGGCAAAGAGGTAGCGAGACACTCCTGATAAACCACACTGCAAAGAGGTGCCCGGCCCAGGTGTGGACAAGATTGGAATAGGAAAACCCCTGAGAGAGGTTTATTCCTGATATATCCACCTCAGGCAGAGGAAATATGAATATAAATAATCTAAAAACAACCAATCACTCTCAAACAACTTTGGTTTGCCTTTTTTTTTTTTTTTTAAATGGCTATTCTATGTAAAAACAACTCAGTCAATTCCAGGGATGCTGTTACAGATTGCAAACATCACATCCAAACTATTTAAATTTGTGGACAGGAACAATCTCTGCTTATTTTTATTGACTGTTTACATTTG
The DNA here is from genome assembly GCA_013389925.1 of Aegithalos caudatus. Lineage (NCBI taxonomy): Eukaryota > Metazoa > Chordata > Aves > Passeriformes > Aegithalidae > Aegithalos > Aegithalos caudatus. The sequence goes on from WEIU01024762.1 coordinate 192,396, forward strand.
TTGACTTTCCATCCTCATTTTTTGCTCAATGTTCTCAAAAGCAGTAATTTCAAGGCCAGCCTGGGACAGTGGGAGGTGTCCCTGCCATGGCAGGAGTGGCACTGGGTGGGCTTCAGGGGCCCTTCCAGCCCAAACCAGCCCAGGATTTTATGATCCTATGCTGCTGTTCCCTTGGGATGAGGATTCTAACTTAACTCCTAGGTTAAACCACTCCTGGGATGTCACAGGGATATTTTTCCTCCCAGTATCAACAGCAGCTCCAGAAGCAGTTTGTAAGTGCTTGCGCTCCCCATTTTTGGAGCAATGGAAATCTGAGCATTTATCAGAATCTGCAGTGCTCCATGCTTTCCCAATTACAACTAAACCAAATCATCAATACAGCAATGAAGATTTACATCTTACAGATGTGAGACTCCAATTCTGGTTCATTTTCTCAGTCAGACAGCAAGGAAATTAAAAATGAGCCTCAAACTTGTAATTAACTCCAACTACAGGCTCAAAACCTTAAACTTGGCTAACTTCTCTTTAAATTTAGAAGTGTGGGGGTGTGTCTTAAAAAAGCTACCATCAGCAAAACAGGAAAAAATTCCCTCTTCCCATCTCCACTGCCTTGTCTGCCTGATTCTCCAGGAAGGATTAAACTTTAGGTAGTTTGCATAAGCAATTCATGTGCTTGGTTTCATGCAAAAGGTGTATAAACCACAAATAAAAACTTACCAGCCCTGTTCATTCTTATATTTGTAAGCAGCACCAAGAATGTGACATAATGTACCTCCAGCTTTGAAATCCATGAAGCACTTTGCCTGGAACCCAAAAAACAAGGAAAAACAGTGACATTGGCTTTTATGCAATTATTTTAAACAAATACATATTGGTTAGCTGAGTTTTAGACACAGAACATATCAAATGAGAAGTGAATCTTCAGATGAAACACTTTTGGAGTTCGAGGCTCTCATTTCAGAACATTTCCTGAAGATGAAATGCATTTGGATTAAGCAGAATTCTTTGTGCTTGCAAGAACTTGATGTATCTGAAAGCTCCAAGTCTCTCCTTGTAGAGCTGTAAAAATCCAAAGTACTCTTTGAACACCCATTTCATAGTAAATTAAACCTCAAATCGTAGCTGTCAGGGAAGCAGCTCTTCATCTGTATGAGAGCATCCACCCAGATCATCAGAAATGAGCACCTGAAGCCGAGTTCAGATATTCCACACTCACATCCCTCCCCCATGGAAAGCTGTTTGTCAGGAGCTGCACAGCCACAGTGCACATCTGCCCTGAAACACCAAACCCTGCTCACTTCATCCCTCTCAGCTTTACACCTGAGCCACCCATTCCCAAGGCAGGAATTCCACAACATTCAAACAGGAGCACAGGGAGGCTGGAAGCTTCAGGGGTCCCAAGTCCTCTCTCAGAGGTTATTAAAAAAAAAACAAAAACAAAAAACAAAAAACTGCTTCCTGCACAGAAAGCTCTTTTTTCCTGATACATTTTGGCCTGGATTTGTATCTGCATCTTTCCTGATCTCTCTGGTCAGGATGGTTGTGTTTTCCTGGAAATGGAGACAGGAGGATGGGGCAGCTGAAGGCAGGACCAGGCAGAGGCAGTGCCAGGACCTGTTTTGATTGTGGATTATTTTGTGTTTCTCAGTAAACATAAAAAACTTGTACAAGGCAAAAAGCAGAACTTGGGGAGTTGTTCAGAGGCCAGGCTCTGGCTACACCAGGGGCTTTTTGCTGAGAATAGAGATCCCACATGAACAGCAGCATTCCTGAAGATGCACTGAGGAGTTTCTCCTGCTGGAAGTAAGAGATCCAAGTGCTATAAATTAACCTGAGCAAATCTGACCAGATTAGACCTTTGAAGCAGCGAGAACAAACACAGGAACAACATCTTTATGATGCCACTGCAACCTTTATTACCCATTTTTAAGATAAGACAAATTGATTTAAGGCTCAAGAGCACTCTAATGGTTTATGCACTTGTGGAATGTGGGCAGGTTTATGGTTTTGTGCTGCCACATCCAAATAAAGCTCTGCCAAGTTCCCTCTGTCCCTAAAGCTTCCCATTATCACTGAGGGATCAGGAGAGGTGGTGAGACCTTAATGGCACCTTGGGGTGCTTCTGGGTGCACTCCAAAGCACCAGGAGATTCACCAAATCCCAAAATGGTTTGGGTTGGAGGGACCTCAAGGTTCATCCAGTACCTCCTGCCCTGGCAGGGACACCTCCCACTGTCCCGGTGCTCCAAACCCTGTCCAACCTGGCCTTGGGCACTGCCAGGGATCCAAGGGCAGCCACAGCTCACAAAGAAGGATTCCTTCTAAAATTCATCTGGGAATTGTTCTGAGATTCACTCCAGGAGTTTGAAAAACCTTCCAGTGAAGGAGTGTGCACATTCCAGCCTCATGGAGAGGTGACAGGGGCAGAACACCTGGGGAAACTGCACAGAACAAGAAAAAAAGGCACTGTCCTGTCACATGGACCCACAGGAGTTCTGCCAACAGTTTCAACTGGCTTCAACATCTTCACTGGCTGTAAACAATTCCAGCTTTGTGTATCCACCTCAAGGAGCCCCCGAGGCAGGAGCCCAGTGCCAGCACACACCCTGTGGCAGGGATGAGCACACACCTCCTGCTGGAGCCACACTTACAGGTTCAGGACAACTGTCCTGGCCCACACACCTGCCCTACATCTCCCAGCTGGATCAGGCTGGCATCCCTGCCCTGTCCTGCATCCCCTCCACTCACTCTCCTGGGGACAAGATCCTCTGGGTGCTGGGCAGGGCTCCTGGCTGCAGTTTGAAAGCAGCAGCCCTCACAATGTTGATATTGTTCCTGGCTACCTCTGTCCCAAGGGGCTGCAGAAATCCCCCAGAGCAAGCAAGTAACTATGTGCTGATGCAGAACATGGCAAAGCCATTCCTCAGCCTTGGCAACTTGACAAGTTTGGAGTTTAATCAACCAAAACACCTAATGGAGGCTGGTTTGCCTTGGAAAGTGTGTTTTATTCACCCAGTTTAGGATGCACCAGTCCAGATTTGACTTAAAACTGATGAACTACACTGAGTTTCAGTAGAAATTGAAATCTTCCCACAGCATTCCAGAAATCCTTTCAAATATACAGAGAATAAGCTGTATTACACTGAAAATCTGCAGTAAGGAGAGGTGTGCTATTCCAGCCCTTCCAGAGGGTGCATGAGGAGGAGCTTGGGCTGGAGCAGGGATGTCCCAATGCCCTGGAGGCACCCACACTGGAGCTGTGCCAGCAGAGTGAAAGCCCCAATACTCACAGGAAGCTTTGTGAAGGCAGGATTGGTGACATGTTTTCCAAAGGCATCTTCCTGGAATTGCAGCAGCTGCACCACCAGCCCAGCCAATGTTTTATTGGTAGGAGCATCTGCTTGAACGTACTGCAAGACAAAAAGCACAGGTTTATGGAGCAGAGGCTGACTGGGGTGGCAGGGAAGGCTGGCTGGTGACACCCCAGCTCCCTCCTGCCCCTGGAGAGCAGAGCTGTGGGATTTTGGGAAGGGGTGGAGGGGGCTTTGCACAGGAGAAGCACCAAGCACAGACATTTTCCAGCTTTAGGCTGCAAACCCAGCACTCACCTGTGCCTCATGCCCGGCTCCTCGGGTTACAGACAGGGATTAACCACTCAAGCTGATCTCAGCTCCCAATAAAGGAACAGGCTCATGCTGCCCACACACACAGAGCTTCCTGCAGTAACTCCACAGCTGTAATCAACTCCTAATTAATCCTCAGAGCATCCCTTTGGTATAAATAGGATGTCCTGCACACAGGGAAAAGCTGAGCCACACACAGGCTCTGCGAGGTTTGGGACAATCTGAGCAGCTCTCAAGGTTCTGCTTGCAGTAAAATTACATTTACATTGTGAATGTAAAATCACAGCACGGAATATTAAAGCCCTCCCACGGTGCTGAGTTTTTGTCACTTGTAATATTCAGTATTCACTCACTGGATGTCACCTCCTCGCTGTGCCAGACAATTTCCAAGAGGAGAACAAATATCACATTTCCAGGTAGAACATAGAGCAATCTGAGCTACCCCAGGCTCTCAGTGGGGTAACTCTCAACCTTTGCTCTTCCCTCTACCCAGCTTCTTAAAAAAACCCAATTTTGAGACCCTGAACTCAAAGTTTTAAAGCTGTGGTGCCAAATACCAGTAAACCTGAGCTTTGCAAAGCATCAGCTCCCAAGACACCACAAAGACATTGAGTGAATGGAAACAATCACAATTTCAGTGTCTGAGCACCCCGAGATGTGAGCTCCCCCAGCACTTTCTCAGGAGCACTCACATATCTGAGAAATTAAATCTTCCCAACTCAAAGGACACAAATTCCCGTGAGGCTCCAGAGTGTCCTGTCCTGTGTATAAATCCTGAACTAGAAACACGAGCCTGGAAAGGACTGAAGGCTAAAATTTCAAAGCTGCATTTTGATTTGCCCTCTTCCCTCCCCCAGGAATTCATGTTTTAATTATATCAAAATCACAGAATATCCTGAGTTGGAAGGGATCCACAAAGATCACTGAGTCCAATTCCTGGCTCTGCACAGGACTTTGGACAAGGGGGAACAGCTTCCCACTGCCAGAGGGCAGGGCTGGATGGGATGTTGGGAAGGAATTGTTCCCAGTGAGGGTGGGAAGGCCCTGGCACAGGGTGCCCAGAGCAGCTGTGGCTGCCCCTGGATCCCTGGAAGTGCCCAAGGCCAGGCTGGACAGGGCTTGGAGCAGCCTGGGGCAGTGGGAAGTGTCCCTGCCATGGCAGGGGTGGCACTGGATGGGATTTAGGTCCCTCCAACCCAAACCAGTCTGGGATTTTATGAACCTCCTTCAAAACAAACAAAGCCAGAAGAGGTGGCATCCTGACTGACTGACTCTACTTTTCTTTTTCAGATATTTTCCTTCAGAGAAAAAGGAAAATTACATGAGAATACACCTTGCAAAGCCTATTCTTAGACACTTGAACTTTTTCAGACAGTCATTTCTTTTCTTGCAGCTCCCATTTGTACATCTTGCAGGAGGCACTGACAGCTGGAAGCTATAAAGGAAGACAACACCTCATCCTTTGCACTGCCACTATCCTGCAGATCCTTTTAATGAGCAGCCCATTACCTTGCCTAAGCTTCCCTGAACAATAAGGGGAAAAAACCCTTCAAAAAGAAACCCAAGGCTCCCCTCCATCATTTCTGCATCCTAACGAGCAGCACAAACGGATCTTTAAGCAGTAAAACACAGCAATTTCCCAATCAATTCACAATGGGTTTGAGGGACCACAGAGGCATTAAGTCCAACAAATCTCCAGGTTTTCCCCTCACGTCCACAAAATGATCCTGCAGCAAATAAAGGTTTTTAAGCAGTGAATTCCAGAGGACAGAACGATGCCGTGTTCCATAAGAGGATTTTGCTCTCGTGCTGGAATGCCAAAGCCCCACTGACACAGCAGAGTTTCCCAACATTTCCACAATCGTTAGAAACACAGGAACAGCCCCGTATCTTTAGGCAGAAAACATGTGGCCAGAAAGCAGAGTGTGAGCAGCAGCAGAGGGAATCACCGTGCAGGCAGAGCTGCAGTGCAGCTGCCCTGAAAGCCTTTGTCACCGGCGGGGACAGACCCACACCCAGCGCTGCTGCGGGCACTGACCCCAAACACCCCCAGCAGCTCTGCGGGGCGGCCCTGCCGCACACACCCTCCCCAAAACAAAGGCACTGCAGTCACAGCGACACGTAGGAGAGAGGGGAAAACCCACACGACAACGCTTTGATTTGGGTTCCAACCCTTGTTCCTTTTCAAAGGTGAAAACACAACAGAGCCGCAGAGAGAGAGAGATCAAATCCCAGCCGGGCACCGGGGGGTGCTCGGCAAGGACAGCAGAGCTACAGGGGACAGCCCCGGGATATGGGGGGGACACAGCCCCGGGACATGGCGGGGGGGACACAGCCCCGGGACATGGCGGGGGGGACACAGCCCCGGGACATGGCGGGGGGGACACAGCCCCTGGCTGAGGGGACAGCAGGTGGTCCCAGGCACACACAGCTGATGGAACAAGTGCCTGTCCCCAGCAGCTGCCAGCGACCAGCCCGTGCCCTGCTCAGGGATATTCATGGCTGGGAGGGACTGGATCCCAGCTCTGCCTGCAGCTCTCACCCTAGAGACATCCCCTGGGCATCAGTCCAACCCCTGGAGCAGCCCCAGCTCCAGGGATGTGCAGAGACCCCTCTCCATGGTGCAAGGGGGTCCCAGCTACTGCCCTGCCCCCAGAGCTCCCTGTACCCTCTAACCCAACATCCCACTTGCTCCTTAAAAACCACAACATTCTCCTCCCTGCCTCCCAAAAATCAACTTCTCTGGCCTTCTGTCTCAGAGGGGCAGAGCTGGCAGAGCCACCAGAGCTCCCAGAGGTCAACAGAGTGCCCTGGATATGAACAACACACGGGATGGGTCCTTGGGGAGCACAGCTGCAAGATCAGGGGCTGCATCCTTCATCAGGCAGCTGCTAAAACCCCTCCCAAACTACCTTAGAAAGGTTTTACAGACAACAAATAACTGCTTTGGGACACCCTATTTTAACAGGAGGGATGTGGCTTACTGAGAAAGGAACTACCTAAACAATGCACAATATTAGAGATAAATGAGCATTAATATAATCAAAAGAGAATTACCCAGCTAACTTCTGAACTGTGGATTTGGAAGTAACTACGGTGACATCAAGGTCCATTACAGTCTATCCAAATTACTTTGAACAAGGGATGGAGGGACAGGACACAGGGAATGGCTTCCAGAGGCAGGGCTGGATGGGATTTTGGGCAGGAATTGTTCCCAGTGAGGGTGGGCAGGCCCTGGCACAGGGTGCCCAGAGCAGCTGTGGCTGCCCCTGGATCCCTGGCAGTGCCCAAGGCCAGGCTGGACACTGGGGACAGCCTGGGACAGTGGGAGGTGTCCCTGCCATGGCAGGGGTAGGATGGGATGGGCTTTAAGGTTCCTCCCAACCCAAACTATTCCAGAATCCTGGGACTTTATTCTATTAAAGCATATCAGATCCCCCAGGACTCCAAACCCATGGCCTGAACCCATTCCCAGCTCCCAGGGAGGCAAGGCTCCACCATCCCTACTGCATCCCCCCTGCCTGGGAAGGAGCTGGGCACCTCCTGCATCTCTTGATGCACACAAACAACACAAAGTGGCTTCCAGACATCACACACACAAACAGGGAGCAGGAATAAATAATTTCAGTACAACATCAATAATTTAATTTTCTGTCATTACGTTTGGTGCCTGTCAATGAGTTTTTCAAGGTCCAGTGTGAATCCTGCACAGCACTACTGGAACCTCTTTTGTTCTTAATTGCCCTCTGGAGACACAGAGAACTCCCCTACAGCTGCTGTTTTCTAGAGACACAAAGAACTCCTCAGCAGCTGTTGTACTCTGGAGGCAAAGCAAACTCCTCAACAGTCCTGTCTAATCTAGAGACAAAATGAGCAGCTCTGAAAATGCAGTTCTCCAACTCTCCCTGCCCCTCAGGACCTCTGGATCCTTGACCGAGCTCGGTGCTGCTCTTGGATTCTCTCCAAGCAGTCCCCAGTGTCCCTGGGGCTGCAGAGCTGGACACACCGACTGCTGCTGACAGCTTCGCCACTGAGATGGACAAACTTCTATTTTTAAGAGTATCAACTGGACAAAAGCCAGTTAAAATTACCATGTACCTCTCTGGAATGAACCATGGACCTACAGCAAGATGAAAACAGGCACAAGATGAACCAGAGTCCATTTACAGCACATCCAAAAGGGAACCATCCCTTCCCTCTGGAAGCACTGGTTCCATCTTTAAGCACTGGTATCAGCTTTTTTGTCTCCCCTAACCAAAACTATTTTTCTGGGTTTTTTTAGGGATTGTCACAGCAACATTCCAAAACTCACTCGCCCTGTAAGGTCTCCTTAGCCCAGCTCTAATTGCCTTCCAGAACCATGAGAAACAAATATCTGATTTTTATAACCAACGTGAACGGACCCTCGGCTGCCCTTCCTGCACCACACAAAACCTGCCCAGCCGGTACAGAGAGACCCAGCCCGGGTTCAGAGTCCCAGCAAAAACCTTTCCGTGCTCCACAGGGCACCTGCATCCTCCTGGGGCAGCGGTGCCGCTCCAGGGATCTGCTGCGATCCCCGGGCTGCTCAGGCAGGACAGGGAAAGGGAAAACCACAGCTCCCGCAGAGCGTGGGACAGCACAGAACCACAATGGGCACGAGCCAAACCTGCAGAAATATTCTGTTACATTTCCCTCTGCACACAAAGAGCTCGAGCTGCCGCTTCAAGCTGCACCCCACACCCCGAGCCGACCTGGAACGAGCTGGAAGGACTGGAAAAACACACCCGAGCCCCAGCTGGTTTCACGCCACACCGATCCAGCTCAGATTCCCGTTCTCGGATTCTCTGCCACACAAAGGACCCAACCAACAGCTTGTGCTCATCCGTGGGCGCTGGACACGGGCCTGCCCAGGACTGGCGGGATGGCCCCAAAACCGGGAAAATACGGAGATTAAAGCACCTGGGGCAGCACTCCTGGGGCATCGCTCCGCTCCAACTAAAGCTCTCCCAGGATCGCTACAGCTCAACACGCCGCAAAGTTACACCGGGCGGTTGTTCACGGCTCAGGTATTCAAAAGAAGTTATAAAATCAGCACACTGAAGAAAAAAAACACTGAAAGAAAGGGAAACACGCGAGCCGAGCGGAGCGTGCGAGGAGGAAGAGGAGCCCAAGGGCACCGGAGCGAGCAGCGGCGCTGCCGCCAAGTGAACCCGGAGCCACGCGCGGGGCTTTAACGCGCCCCGACGGCTCCCAACAGTACCCAAGGGATCCGGAGGGATTTTTCCTCCCTTTTCCCAGCACTCCCGACACCGCCGGGGCGCGGCTGAAGCGAAACCCAGCCGGGCCGGGACCTGCCCGCACAGGAAAAGTCACTGCCCGGGGCGAGCGGGCACCGGCCGGGCCCCCGCGGGCAGCGGGAGCGTCCCCCGGGACACCGGGGCTGCCC